>JAQGBZ010000787.1:0-12351 GCA_034687125.1 Neelides folsomi
ATAGAAAACATGGAGGGTTTGCACATTAAAATTATTTAGTAAATCATCTGTTCAAACGTTAACGAATCATCCTGTAGTAGATAGTGGTATACATAGTATACATAGTGGATGATTTAATATTACATATTATATCAGTTCAAAACAAATTGGACAAAATTAGAAAATTCGTTAAAAGTTTTCATAAGGAACTGGAGAATTTCCTTTTCATTATGATTCATTGGTTATGCAGCGGAAGAACAAAACCGGAAAAGTGATAAAAAAACTATTTATGGAGGAGAGAATCTCGAATAAACAGATGTTACATTGTAGGAAAAGATTTTCATTTCTACATCGTCATTAATTCCAAGAATTTTGAATCTACTCTCCCAAAATGGCCTTATTGCGTCAATCAGATGAAGTTTCTGGTAATTGTTTGTTCTTTAGAATAAATTCCCTTGAAATGTGCATAATCTCTTGTCTGAGCTTAATAGACCAATTAAATGATTGTTCTTTCAACGACAATGTCAAAAGAAACCTACAAGTAAAATTCATGTCCTCTTTCATAACACTCGTGAGAATTACGCAATAGTGGTCGAAGCTCAAAGCGTCTTTGAAGTTCGAGTCAAGAATAGATTCATAATATTTATTAGATCTCATATTACAAGACCCTTTTCATTAATTGGAAATGTATGTCATATTTATAAAATTGATCTTGTCTTTCATCGTCCTCGATTAATTAATGTCTTTAATTAAATATCTTTTACCACAGTCATTTTCCAATTACGTGGCAATTTTTTCGTTATCACAAGCCCACTTTCAATATTAATGCATTATTAATTAAAACTTACTGTCAATAAAAATAAGAATTTTTGAACCAGCTTGCGAAAAGAAATAAAAGACTGCATAAAATGGTATTAAAGTTAAATGAAATAAAATGAATCCATCAAAACTTTACCCTGAAAGTGATCCGTCCTTGAGAAAGGAACTCAAACTGCATATTTAAATATTGATCTCCAGTTAAATGCATTCAACCGTCATTTTGTATGTCAATAAATATGTTACATAAGTTTTAAGGGGGGATATTGATCGCATGAATATTAAATTCGAAATAATTAAGAACAAATATAAACCATTGTATAATATGTAATGAAATGATATAAGATTATGTGTTGATATATGATATTAAAATGTCAAGATTTATTCTTATTTTATTGCATAAAAGCTGTAGAGAATGAATGAATCACTAATGAATGCCACATTAGTCACCCGTATTTTAGAACATGAAAAGTTTGGGAATTTCTTTTGCCTGCAAATCTCATCCTACATCCGTTTTTACCTCTTTATGAATTTCTCGTGAGACTTTCCTTACAGATACCATATCATACAATACAATATGGCATACAATATGGCATACGATATCTGTATCTGTTCATTTCTTCCCTGGCTTTCCTTTCTATTCAAAAAGAGCAAAGTTTCCCAATGTTCCAAGACTCCTAACTTTTCAAAATAATAGTTGAAAAAGTTGAAACGGAATTCAATAATAAATAAATTAATGGAACTTCCATTCTTCGGTTTCTCCGCTTCCTCCCACCATTTCCATACGATTCCTAAATTCCTCTACTTAAAGAAGAATATGGAGAGAAACTGGACATATGGGACTAGAGGTGAAAAAGGAAGAAAGAATACCTAAAGGGTAACTGTCACTTACAGCCTTCTTTTATCGGTCCACTTAAGTTAACAGGAAAGTCAATGGGATCTTATGGAAATGACGGGGAGTCTCATCCGCAGGCTTCGTCGAACCTCACACATAATCTCATATCTCACAATACCAGATATACACTTTCATATGTTTATGTATGCCCCATATAAATATCTGTATGTGAATATCTTACGCACGTGTTTGTAGAGATATTTTATGTATGTTATACAGACCTATCAAACATTCTAGGCTTATAAATATGTATCTGTATGTGATGTATTTTTCCAATTCTATAATATCAGAACTTGTGTGATTTCTGACTCCGATCAAATACATGTAATACGTGGTGAAGAATTTGAGTAGAATAATATGAGAACACATGTCAGGGATCTCAGAAGATTTCTCTTCTTCAATTCAACTCCACAAAGTGTACCTCTGGTATTTGATAAATAGAAGGAAAGATGCCTCCAAGAGTCAAAATTGAGAATAATTGAGTTGGAAAGACGCCTTAGATCAATCAATCAATATCATATACCAAACTTACATACTACATACATGTACTTACACAAACCATAGTTCTTTTAGGGATATCTTATATCTATTACCTATGTAGGTAATAAGGTGCTTTATAAATTCTTTCACAAAACAGATGTGTTTTATAGTAAATATACCTATTTAAATATTTATTTTATTATTGTTCCTTATTCGATTCTAATATTGATACTGATACTTATACTTTCTACTACCATACCCATCCATGTATCAGATATATCAGTGCATGTATATCAGTATTAAATATGTAATTCCTACCTTATTCGTATTTATCCTTTCAAGGGAAACTCTCAAACTCGTCCTCAACTTTAAACACAAAGTTTGACAATTATTCCTCTTATTTCGAAATGCATTAAAATTTTGCATTAATCCTATAAATATTGGCATTTTGAAGTTAATTGTCATTGTTCATTATTATTATACAGAGAAATGATATTTGAAGATATTTGTATATTATTGTAAACATGCATATACTTACTCATAATGAGGGCTGTGAAGTTTAGGTGCATACCTTTTCTTTATTGATCAGAAATATTCAAAAAACTTTTTGGCTAGGCATGTTTCATATAAAATAGGCCCCGATTATGTAATAAAATTCATACCTATTTTACCTATTATAGCATCGGCACCTTTTCACACCTATTTTAACTATTGAAAACCTATTTCCCAAGTTTTTGCCAACATGTTTCTCAAAGATAATAAAAACACTTAAAATGGTTCCTCTAAATGACACTGTGAACATAATTGTAAACACATACGTATAGCATAAAGGCTAATTCTTTGAGGGTCTCTAACTAGGAAAAAATAAAATCCTCCCAAATAATTATATCAAAAAGCTCATATGAAATGGCCGATAATTCCGATAAGTGTCTGTCTTTATATTTTCATAATAT
The DNA here is from genome assembly GCA_034687125.1 of Neelides folsomi. NCBI lineage: Eukaryota > Metazoa > Arthropoda > Collembola > Neelipleona > Neelidae > Neelides > Neelides folsomi. Next base: position 3,124 of record JAQGBZ010000787.1, read on the forward strand.
TACTAAATGCACTTTTATTCAAAATTTTATGGTATTTTTAATATCGAAACTTAAACTTTTTAATATAGCGATTTACTGAAAAGCGCTAGACACGCAAAGATCTACTTGAAATTCTATTATTTAGAGTACTTACTCTAAACTTCTTACATTAAAATTTTCGAATTTTCAAAATGTTAATAAAATTTAATTAACAATTCGAAATTTTAAAATTTTAAGCGTGGTCGCTCACTTAATGTTAGTTAAAAAAATTTTTGTAGATAAAATTACTAGAACTCTATTCAAAGATTAAAAATATAAAATCATTTGAACTATACTATGATGCATTCGCGATGCGATTAACTGTTCATTAAAGCTTGTTATTGAAAATGCATAAGTTTCCATATAAGCCCTACTTGAGCATTTTCAATAATGAGCTATAAACTCACGGGTATTAGCAGCGCAAATTTATTATAGGTTTTCATTTTAAGTTTGCACCGTTGACAACGGTTGAGGTAGAAAGGTAATTTTTTGATGCATAAATCTGTGTTAGCTGATAATCGGAAATCATTTACGGTTTAAAATTAAGAGATGTTGGTTGTTTACAACTATACTCTATTCCATTTGAGAAGATTATTAAGAATTAAATAATGTTACTTGGCCGGGCAATCGAATGTCATGTCGCCCGCAAATAATTTCTAGAGGAAATAATATTGGTTTATTTGAGTTTCTAATGACTTGTCAAGTATCAATAATCTTCTCAAATGGAATAGAGTATAAGAACTCATAAGAGCAAGTGTTTAATGAATAAATTTACAAATTTTAACACAAAAACTCGCACCTATTTTCATACTTATTTTCTCAAAACCCATACCTATTTACCGACCTATTTTCTCGAATTTGGCACCTAAATTTCACAGCCCTGCTCATAATACTTCTCACTTGACTTTTGAGTGAAATAGTCATAATTCTAATCACTCCTCAACTATTGTTTACTTATCCAGTATTTTGTACCTTTTTATTTGTATTTTTGTTCACTTATTACTTTCTTAATAACTTTTACTGAGAAAAGTATAAACTTTCCACTCTTAAAGTCATAATACCTCATTTAAATAGCTTATCTTCTATATAAGGTTCATAAATACCTAATAATATACAAAGTCTAAGATTACTGATCTAAAGATTAAGCACTTATATCTACTCACGATACCACCATCCGTACCACTTCTTCCCCTACCTTCCATGCCACAAACAGACGCTGAAGATCCAATTAAAATTTTGAATCCTCAAGGTCATTTTCCCAGTAAAACCCCTGAAGAAGCGTAGGATGGTTAGAGTCTCGGTTGTTATGTGAAAAGTCACATCACCAGTTCAGTGAGGAATTGTTATTTTTAATGTAAAGTAGCCAATGTAGGAAGGATCGATGTTGTGGGTACAAAGAAACTATTGCTACCCTTTTTATAATAGAGGGGATGATTAAGTTAAAATTATTAACCTTAAATCATTGTATTAAGTAAATCATGAATTACATTTTAGATTAAGTATATTAGGTTAAGTATTTATATGAGTATTAACAATTTAAACTTGTCTATCTCAGATTAGATTTTAATTTTTCCGTTTCTAAAGATTTCTGTATATTACTTTTTTCAATAATTTAATATTTATTAAGTTACCCAAATATTATAACAAATATGAGTAATATAATAATCATATCAACATCGTCGTTTATCGTCAGTATCGTTTCATGAGAAAATCTCGAGAACAAAAAAAACTCATCAAAAATTGAAGACGTTTGACAGTTGAAATTTTGTTTATAACTTGGACGTGTACAGGAGATATTGAAATATATTTGGAGAATGAAAAACAGCAGCTTTTGAATCCACAAATGGATGATGGGTATAATGGCAAACCCATGAAGTTCAATTTGTGAACAACCCCAGGCTTTTTACTCTTAAACTTTTGAACCACCTTTATCATCATTCTCCCTATTGAGATTCAACTTACATTTTATGAAATATTCATATGTAAATATACATACAAACTCTCATATCAAAAACTCTAGGTTTTTTTTTAAAAAAATCAATTTCCCCTTTAGCCGAATCTATTTCTATACTTTTAGAAATACCGAGTCATGAAGATAAAAAGACATTTGAGATTTCACCCAATAACTTTTTCCATTCCAATCTTCTGACCGCTGTAACTCCCCATACAAACTTTCTTTCTTTATCCCAACTATCTTTCCCGCTTTATTTCTCTGAAATGAAGGAGGGAAGCAAAGCAAATAAGAGCCCTTTGTACAATTTTGGCATAAAAACTGAGTGAAGGAATAAGGTCAAGAGAATTGGCAAATAATATCGACTCGAATCTAATAATCATTCGTTTATACAAGGATCTTCCAGAGTCGAATAATATCCGAGATTCATTGAAATTCACGTTGGACTCCCTTGTAAAAAATGACTCTTCTTCATCTCTTCCAACGTAATTGAAGAGCCCCAGTGGGAAGAATTGGCGAAGTGGGTAAAAAAGTAACAAATCTTCTCAACATCCTTAATCAGAGACGAATGAATCCCAGTGCACTTCACAACATGTTCAAAAATTGAATTCCCATTTCCGGGCATTTGATATATAATATAATAAAAGGGGGGATAAAATAAGATTTATCCACTGCCTTATTAAGAACAATTGTTACAAAGAGGAATTTCGTACATTATTTTATTAACCGTATGTAACAAACTACTCCATTTATTTCATATAGTCAATTCCTACATTTGAGCAAAATCTAATTGAAAAAGTGTTTTGAGTACTTAACTGGATAGATACATTAAATATACGATAGATATGCAGTACTTGCCACAATACCACTTAAATACCAATACACTTTCATAAGTATTTAGGATGCAAGGGCAAAGTTCATGAAAAGATAACCATATAGCCAAATGTATTAAATTATATAAAACGCAAGCGATATTAAATCTTCGTATGCCAATTCTTTTTCTATAATCCCTAAATCTCTCAATTCTCAACCGAGTCTATTTGAGTCCATGAAAAGGCAATTAAATTTCTAAAACTTCATTTACCATCTACATTTAAGCCACTCAACTTATTCATACAATTCAACTACAATGTGCATTTAAAATAAAAGCTAAACTTTCATTTAAACATTTGCAATTATAAAAGTTGATGCTTTGATCCAGGGCAAAAAAGATACCAATATATCTTAAGTACAAGTGAATATGTTAGTAGTATAACTATTTGAACAGTGGGAGATAGGATTCCTTTAGGTAGGCTTTATAATACTGTATAGGTAGGTATACTCGGAGATATAATGAAAATCAACCGTTGAGTTAAAGTGGAGAAAGTAATTAAAGGATGAACTTGTGATAGAAAAATCCTTACATCCTCTCATTTTTCTGTATTAAATGTGAAAAGTTATTGAATGAGAGAAAAGAGTTAGGGGGAAGGGAGAAGAAGCGCCTTCATCCCGGAAGATATTCCGAGTGCGAGCTCCGCACTTGAGCTTCACTTAAATAAGCGGGCAGACTCGGGGAAACTTCCCATTTTCAATCCCACCACGGACCGTCGAGGATCACCGTTGTCAGCTTACAAGGTTCACATCTCTTTTCATATTAAACCATCTATTAATCTCATCATTATTTCCAACCCTAATCACTAACCATATCTTAATACCATTTTCAATAATATATTTTTATTTTCTCATCAAACAAAGTTCTGATCCATTATTAATTTACAATCATCTATCTTAATCACTCACGATCCGTTAAAAACAAATGCATCTTTATTATTTAGGGCATTGGAGTCATTGGACTGTTATTAAAAGTTGGATATTACTTTAAATCTTCTAAGCTCAATTAATCTTTTCTTATCCATCTTTATTTTACTATATTTAATTTTCTGTATTTATATGTTTAATTATATTCAGTCGATGTATAGCAAAATGTGAACCCATATACAAATCTTCATTTTCATCCTGTATATGATAATTGAAAGAAACTTTGTTATAATTTTATTTTGTTTTGATTAAATCGAAATCTTTTAAGTAACTGTAAAATAGAGGGAAAGTTGGGAAAAGTGAAGTATAAATTAACAACCAACAAGGGATTTGATAAAGTTTGAAGTTTCTAAATTCTAAGATCTTAGAATCTAAGAAAATTGCATAAAAGTCCGAATGATTGAAATGGTCAGACTGGAAAAAAAAGTTCCTCCACCTGAGTCCTCCTCAAAATGAGAGCGAAGATTCGTAATTTAAACGAAGTTTAATGAAATTATCCAACGCCTCCAAAGGGGAACGCTTCTGGGTCTTGAAAGTTATAAACTTATCCACGGATTAAAACCTCAAACGTATTAAAACTCAAAGCTCCCTCCTTACATTAATGAAGTACATAATTTGGCTAAGAAATGGTCTGCACATAATATTATCAACACGATTTATTTAATCATATCTCAACAACTTTTAAGCTCCACTGATCTCCATCCAAAGATCCAAATATTAAACGACTTCCCCCAACGCACTCCTTATTTATTTTACAAAGGGGCTTCATCCCTTGCTCTTATATCTACAATAACTTTGGTTTCACAAAGGGATTTTCTTATCGAAACCTCTCCTATTACTTTCATATGGGAAATTGAATAAGACTGGTGTGGAAGTGACAAGTATGAATATTTCAGTTTTTATCCCTTTCTATCTCCTTGCACATTACCACAATGTGGAATTGTAAATTCGGCTCCTTTTTGCAAAACACAAAAAGGAGAAATCCAAGTTTTAAATACATGAGATAAGGGAAAAGAGAAATTGTTTGGAGTAATTAATCTTTCTCTTACTCGGGGCTATAGCCAAACATGTGTGTATTTGGCTCTTTCTCCCTTACAACGCATAAATAAATACATACAACAGTTGAAATATTGTGATTCTTTAAACGAGCCATAAATCTTATTTGTACAGGGAAGTAAAGGGAAAATCTCCATTTAAATATTTGGGTTTTCACTAAAATGTGAATTTATGCTTTTAATTATTCTCGCTTATAATCATCATAATGTGAGGGCTGGGACGTTGGGAGTGGAATGTACATAATGGCAATTGAATTAGGAATGACATAAATGCCCCAACAATCCCCCTCATCAAAATAATGCAATTAAATTTCTAACTGAACATAAAGCCCAAAGTGTAATTTCTCCGTGAACCCATATGCATGCAAATAATCTACAAATGTAAACCAATGTCATCAGTGAACCAAATGATCAAATTCCAAAAGGTATATTTATCTTTTCGACCTCTCCAAATCAAACAAAAAGCTATGAAAATAAAGTTTAATGAAATTCTTCCCAAATTTTCAAATACCTCAAATAAAAGTACCCATTAAATACAGATATGAATATGAATCTTTGCGTCAAAGAGAAAAGTTTGACTTTGAACAAATATTGAACCAAGATTAAATAATATTGCCTAACATTGATACATGAATTTGATCAATCTCACATTCACTTTTATCTCATCGGAAATTCAAAAAGCGATCGCTAAAAGAAAAAGTACTTGTGAAAGTAAAAAAAAATCTGAGGATCTATCAAATTCAAGAACCACTAAAAACTTTGCTGCACGTTGAGATCACTCACTGACTTTGACATTTTTTGTAAAGAGACTATGAGAAATTAAGGGGAGAAAAAGATAACAACTTAAGGTGAAAAGGATTAAGCTTTTCTTTACATAACTTTTATAGCGATTAAGTAAAAGTATAGTTCAGAAACCAATTTAATCTAATATAGAAATCTATTATAATGTAGTTCATATTACTTATAGCTATGTGAAATTATACTTCTATTCACCCATTAGAATTCTTGATTCCTGACAACACCAACTGAATAATTCAAAAGAGATCTGACTTTCTTGACTTACTGGTTTGATAAATAATATTCCCATTAAAACCAAACCTCAAGCTCTTATCAACACCATACTTTTTCCTAGATTTTGAAAGAAATGTCCTCAAGCCTTCAGACTTTCAACCTTTGGATATAAATTGAATTTTATATATTTATAATAGCAGACCCTTCATATAAAATAATATTATTAAATATAAATAAACATACAGGTATCACCTAACACCTAACTTATCCATCTAATGATGAAATTACTAAATTTTTATAATTATGTAAACATAGAATATCTAAATGGCTAAATGCATAAATTGAACATTTATCATTTTTCTTTATCCACAATTATAAAGAATATCCCGGAGTGTTAATTTGATTAATTGGTCTTCTAATGGAATAAAAGGGTTTGGATTAATAACGATACCTTTCCTTCACAAAGAGTGGTAAAATAAAGTGAAGAAAAAATGATGTTCCTTTTTGTAAGAATACATTTTACCAAGTAAAAGCATAAGATAAATGTGTGGAAAGATATAGAAAGAAATTGAACGATAGGATGAAAATAATGTTGTGGAAGATGAATGAATTGAAGAAACTCCAGATGATGATTTCCAAACTACAAGTCACGCGAATCTCTTTGTTTACTAACTAAAAGAAAATACTTTCCCAGTTTCTTCTCCCAACAATTAGCGAGTTCGTGCACGTGAGAAATATTTCTCTCACTCAAATTTTAATTAGCGAATGGAGAATGACATTACTATAGTCAGTATTAGAAATAAACCTATTTTAAGAACAAAAATAGAGTAGATCCAAATCCATACTGATAGATATAGGAAAACTTTGAAAATCATCAAAATCAAAATTTTCCATAAAGGATTGAAAAAGTTTAGATTAAAGTAAACTCCAAAAATTGTTCGTCAGCTCTTCCGGTTCAGATGCAATCAAGATTCAATCAAGAACAAATGAAACAAAGGCAAATCAGACTCTGGAGTTGGAAATTCATAGCCCTGGTGCTTTTTAAAAAAATATATTTCCCCATAAGATATGAATTCTCATATATATAGTATACCATAATTAAGAATTTCAAAGAATTCACATATGAATCATTGATTCGCAGAAGGGGATTAGAGATTTTTAAAATTTATTCATAAAATTTACCAACGTGAAATTTCAACAATATAAGCATACTAGCAGAATCAAACGGTTTTAAAATTAGGTGAAGAAATGAAAATTGTATTTACAAAGTTTAGATGAATCAATGTATCAATTTCCCCGAAACTTTATTGCCAGAGCTGCTTTTATATTTAAAGTTTTCTTTTAAATTAATAATTTAAATAAAATAAACAAATTCTCTAATCTCCCTCTGTGAATCAACAGCTCATATTCGCATAAATTCATATTCTTTATGAATGAGAATCTTGCCTGAACGAATGTGAAGATGAGAGTAAAATGAACTGATAAGTTATGATTGGAAATGATAGATAACGTCCACCTTATAGCTTAATTAGACCAAAACTTTCTTCGATTTCCTTTCATGGACTCCTTGATGATTTTAAGAAATCTGGAGGAAGAAGGTGGGCTGTGTTTATTAGAGCGGAGAAGGACAAAAGTGAGAACTCCCCATCTCTTTCATCCTCTCTCTTCTTTTTATCCTTCGAAAGTAACTTTCAAACAACCCATATCTTTCATATTTCTCTAATTGTCAGTCTCCTCCTCACCATTAAGGCATTAAGGATCAGACATGATGAGAGTGATGAAATTTGATGATGTTAAATTGATTCAATCCAATTATGATTCATTTCTTTAATCCCCTTCCCTTAATTGGGAAAACCAGACGAGAGAAATCAACCGATCCGAGTTGAGAAATCGCTCATTTCACATTTGTCACAGAATTCATTCATTCATTCATTACAAAGCGATCACCGCAGGATGAAAGTAAGGAAACTGTGTTTCGGCTCTTAATTGGTAAAATTCTGAAAACACCGCTTCCTTTCATCTTAACTAACATCCCACTGATTAAGAAGTTGAGATGAATTATAACAATCAAATCTGATAAAATTAGTTTTTTAATTACTCAACATGACTTTTAAAACTCGACCTTATTGTATGTTAAAATTGTATAATTTAAATTAATAATCTGAGGCTTCGGCTTCAATCCCATGTGTCAAAGTTATGATGGATGGTTTTACCATATATAAATCTTGTAGTTATTAAATATAACATAGACAACGTACAATTTTGTATACAATATATTATATACTGTACAATATATGTGTAATATACAATATTGTACAATATATAATACTTATGGATTTATATAATATACTTATAACACTTTTCTCCATCACTTCACTCGCCTCCATGTCTCCAATGAGATGTTTGTTTTTGAACCAACTTGATCTCAATATGAGAAAAAAACTCATCTCTCACATTTACCATTTTTGAAATGAGTATTTTGAAATAATAAAGCATGTGAAAATAAATAAAAACAAGAGCAAGTTTCCTTCCACTCCACTGGGCCCAAATCTATTCAAATAAAAAACTTGATAGCTCTTTTCATATTCAAAGGGAACTCTCTGGGGCTAAACGGAGGCTATTAAATCTTGTATTTAATACTACAAAATTAAAGTTTACGAATCAAATTATGCAACCAAATAATTTGAAGTTGAGGTGAAGTGAAAAAGGGATTAAGAAAGAGAAAGCGGGGGAAGAAATGTTAATCGGAAAAGTTTGTTCTTTAATAACTCACATTTGTTTTATATAAAAACTTGCCCTAACTTTTATTCATATTCATAATCGGATCCTTTTATTTAGCATTCAATTGAAGAAATGCTGAGGGATTGGAAGTTTTAAAAGGGAAAAATCAATTTCAAACTTTCCTTTTGATCACATAAAAAATGGGCTAGGAAATTGGAGTTTCGCGTAATCATTCAAAGGCTCCCCATTTTCCATAATATTTTAAGTACATGCGGACATGTGGAAATGTATAATAGCGGTCCATTCGGTAAAGGACATTTTTTCCCTTTCACAGACTTCCCAAATGGAGTGTCTACTTAAAGTAATGTATATAAAGAGATGAACACTTTCTCACTTTTTTCTCTACAATTTCCTCTCTAAAGTAAATAGTCAAAGTGGGATTCATGATTCAATCCCTCAAAGGTGTATATAAAAAAGGACCTACTTGAAAGTTGAAATATAGGCGTATCATGGAACTATCAGATTGAAAAATACGGACGTAAACAAAATATATATTATGGTTTAAAAGTTTCAAAATATTTACACTCCGAAAATCTACAATAGGGAGGTTCCTTTTTTAGAATTCTGATTCTGATTGTGACTGTAGCTACAATCTGAGCTACAATTTCGGATTGT
>JAQGBZ010000788.1:0-12299 GCA_034687125.1 Neelides folsomi
CCCCAAATTTAAAATTGAATTATGTAGTTAATGGTAATTTTTTTCGGCTTTTTTCTTTAAAAAATTCTTAAACCTTTGATTAACCAAAAAAATTAAATGGCCCATTTTGTTCAGAATTCAACGGCCCTTGATTAAAACTTTTAAGGTCATGGATTGGCCCTTTAGTTTTTTAATTATTCTCAATAATAAGTGTAAAAAATGTTGTCCCCCCTTTTCCCCCACTCCTCACGGCATTTGGGATGAATATCTCCGCAACGGTGGACTTTAAAGAAAAAGTCTCCCGTCATGTTGATCCTTGGATCTTACCGGACCGGTTGGCATTAAAAGTTTGGTCGTGGGCACAATGACGAAAGCTGTAGGTCGCCTGATTGAATTCCCCAAATTAAGCTTCTTATATAGCGGGATTTTAGCAAATAATATTCCATTTTTTGATTATGAATTATAATTTATTCTTGTTTTATTATCTAGGGTCGTATTTCTTATTTTTCAATTTGCGCCTTGTGGAGTTTTTTCCTCTATTTCGCTGGTGAAACATGGAATCGTATTGAAGAGTTTCTTCAAGAGAAGCTGGCCTATCTTTTGATATATTTAACCATTGGAGCAGTTGTGGCATTTGTCACATGTTACCGAATTGGTCCTCCAACGAATCCAAGAACCCTTGACATGATGAGATGGGCTTTACAGGTAAGGAATAAATATGAAAGCAAACTGCCATAAAAAGATAGTATGCTTTAAAACAGTTGTTTATTTTATTAGTACATTTATATCGTATATTTTATTTTATTATTTTTAGGGTTTAGGCTTAGGTCTCATCTATTTGTGCAGCGACTTGACTGAAATCTCTACAGCAATCATAGTTCTTATGATATTTTCTTACTCATTCGCTCAGAGAATTTACTACTTCTGTCAGAAATTTTGGTAAACTTTTAGATATCAGTAAATATATGAGTTATATATTGAAGTAAATATATAATATTGAAGTTGCGTCAATTTTTGAAAGACGAGGCGTTGAGTTAATACTTGCATTGTTGACAGGAGGAAGACGTTTCCACCCAAAATTCGATTACTCACAGAGGAGGAATACATGGCCCAGGCATCTGCTGAAACTCAAAAGGGCTTAGAGGAGCTCAGAGCCTTTTGCTCTTCTAGTCCTAAATGCTCCACTTGGAAGCTCGTCCTTCGGCTCAAAAATCCTAAAAGGTATAGTACAATATGTTTATGAAAGCAATTCACTTATCTCTTGTCCGAATTCCCTTCAATATGTCCCATCTCGGACTTTGGGAATCAATAAGAGGTTTATTAACTTAATAATACGAATTCACATATAGATTCTCGGAATTCGTGGAAGGCTCTTCGCATCTCAGCGACGACGAGCTAATGTGCTACGAATCCGATTCTGAGCCGGAATCCGTGACAAATGGGAATGGGAACGATTTATTGACTGATGACGACGATTCTCTCGGTTTAATCACGGAAGAGTGCGACTCTGAATAGAAAAACCAGATCTCGAGATCCAAAAGACAAAGTTACAAGAAACATCATGTTCATTATTTACTATATAACTTATGTAAACTCATTGGGAAATTCTACTTTATTATTACTACACACCCTATCCCTGCCATTCAAGTTGGATGGACGTTGAAGAATGTCAAATTAGTTTTATTACAATTTCTACTCATTAGGTCCCTACTTTGAAGTTCGGTCCTATGAAAGGAAGTGGCCGGAGGAAACAAAGTTTTATTAATATGTAATTTACAGTATCTCATTCAACTTACTTTGAGTTTACTTTACTCTAATTATTCTCAGGACAAGGAGAAGATTAATTTCCATTAAAGAGGGACTAAAACTTTCTTCCAGCTTTTTGACTTAAAAACAGTGGAGACTATTCTAAATGATTACGATGACAATTTTACCTTCAGAAGGAACTTCCATTCATTTCCTCTACAAGAAGAAGGGGATTGAAAATTAGGGAAGACCGGAGATTATTGGAATTTGTTATATTAATTTTTCTTTGTGGCCTTCTTCCAAAAGTGTTCCAAGGCTTTCGCTCCCATAATCCTGAAAGAATGAAGCTTTAAGAATTCACGAGAAAAACCTTTTATTTTCTATTTCTTCTTGGACAAATGCAAAGTGGGCTGAGAAATTATAAATATTTCAATTCATTTTCAAATACCAGTTTCAGTTAAATAGTGTGTGTACATTATGTATGGTATTCGTTGAATAGGAATTAAAACTTGTATTATTATTTTATTACTTTTAAGTTAAGTAGTTTCTTATTAATATTCATAAACCATTCAAAATTAATAATAATTAATATGCTATTTAATGTTTGTTAAACAAGTAATACCTAACTAACTTAATGTTAGATTGTTAGGTCAGCGGAACATTATAATTTACAATTTATGTATACATACCCTGAATAATTTTATATAAAAATAATATGTTGGTAGTTTTATTTAGAGCTCGTGATTTATTTTTCTTATTTTTAATTATCTTAAGAATATCGTGTAAAGTTAAGTCCAATTGAGGGACTGGTCAAATGAATCTCTTGGTTTTTAATTTTTGTGAACCATGTTTCTTTTTCATCATTCAAAATTCAATACAAATTGTTTGATCGAATATTTGTGACATAGTTCGCCGTATAATAGATGATGTTTGAGTGTAACAAACTATGTAATTGTACCGAGGTACAGACTGACATTTTTAGCATTTTTGCAACTTGATCAATAAATACCAAACTAAATATACTATAAATATAAAAATATGTGTCTGGCAAAGAATAGCACATGGTACTTTGATTTTTGATAACAACTTTATACTAAACTGTAATTCAAAATTTGCTAATAATCATTAATTTCAACTAACTATGTTGTATTTACTCTGTTTACTAAGTAATATTAAAATAAATGAAATGTAATCATTGCAAAATATTTTGTCAATAATAAAATAAAAGAATATTTTTTATTGAATAGATAGCTTAAATGGGCCATCATTCTACAAAATTAATGATGCTTGATTAGTTTGCCTTTGATCTGATGACCAAATCCTTTCATTTACAAGATAAGTGTAACAGGAGTTTGTATGTTGGATCTCATTCGTTTGACTTTTGAAATTGGGAAAATGAATTTCAAAAGGGGTGGTTGAGAGCAGGAGGATTAAGCAACTTAGCTCGGGTCTACTTAACATCCTTTAATGTGGTCATATTTTATTAATTTATTATATACATTCATTAATGCGCCGTTGAGTTTATTTATACTGCTTCCGTCAGCTCAGCCAAGTTGCCTCTTTCCATAACCATTATCTTCAAATTATTTATTCACAAAGCACCGATTCCGTCCCACTGAAACAACTCACATTTGTCCGAGTAAATACATGGAACCTATAATTCTCCCCCTTTGACTCACTCCACTCTAAAATATTCCAATCATTACTTGATGATAAGAAGATTACATTTAAAATCATTAATTTAATTAATTACTAATTACTGACTATAATTCGATAAATATTAATTGTTATATTATAAAATGTACTTTGTAAATATCTGTAAATATCTTAAAATATGGTCATATAATTCTTGGGCAAAGGCAAATTTATGGATCTGTGATAGTGATAATGAGATACGATACATTAAAAATAAATATAAAGCATGCTTGAATATCTATTATATCTATATTTATTATCATTGATGTAAAGAATATATGGAATAGGTACCATATAATATCTTCCAATATTTTGCATTCTGATATGAGAGATGAGTATTGGAGTCGTTTCCTCCTTTTGAATAGGTGGTGGAAAGTGGAGTGGCTTATGATCTGAGTATGATGAATGAACAGAGGAGGACTGAATGAGTGGTTGAGTGAAAGATCGACTTGGTCTACCCGGGTACATCCATTACATTAGGAGGAGAGCATCACTCAAAAGCCTCGAGCGACGACGAGGATCCAATTCCAAGGGGATTCCAAATGAAATGACAAATCATGGATCGATGAGAATTTCTTATTTCTACTTACATGTGTAGAAAATGTTTGGGAGAATGGCGGGTGGACTCATCGGCCCGAGTTTAAGAACTCAATTGAGAGTCTTCAATACCTTGGCTAGTCCACATCTGTCTCGTCCGCCTCCGTTCGCATAAATTCCCAATAAATTTCCAAAGTGAAGATAAATAACTCCCGAAGAGCCGGCAAGAACTCCTCGTCTTTACCTCCATTTTGTTTGCCATAAGGCTCCCCTTGGGGAATTTCAATTCAATCCACTTTCACCCAAGGCTACACTTACTTTTAGTAGATGAATAAAGAATAAAACTTGGGCAGGTGATCCATTTGTACCTACACGTTTCTTCGCCCTCGTTGATGTTCTTCCACTATTTATGTTTGAACTTTGGGGAAACTTCCCTTTATTGTTTGAAACTTACACGACATTCATGTTGACATCATTTTTTTATATTATCCCAAAATCCCATTAAGGCATGAAGGGGTGTCAGAGCGGAAAGTTAAATAACATTAGCATCAGTTACAAGATATTTAATCAATTATTTTACAACCATAAACCCTTCACCAAATAAAGCTAATGTCCGATTATTTTGGTCAAATAAATTGAATTCTACAAAAATATATGTATTATCCAACTATATAGTTGTTATTGTTTCTTATTACTAATTAACATAATCAATTATAAATTATAATTAATTACTTATAATATACTAAATACTACATAATACTACTATCCTGTAAAGGTATTTTTAAATAAATGGTATGGCATGTCAATTGCCATATTATATGGTATATTTTAATATACAATATATAGTATGGTATCAATATTAAATAGTTAGCCAATTAAATTAGCCAATTTCAAAGACCGAGTTAAACAACTTACAAATCAAAGGAAAAATTAATCAATTGAATCGAGGGTTCTTCTCCCAATTTTTAGCGGAGATTTAATCAGCGGCTCTTGATGAATTCCTTTCAAAGTTTTGATGGTGAGAAAGTCATGAATTTGTATAGTTTGAGTTCCCTTATTGGCCCACTTCCGATACAAATGAATCCCAAAATTGGGCCTTTCCCGGGACTGAGAAAGAGTGAGAAAAGGCTCCGACGTCCTTTGACCTGTTTTTTGGTCCGTGCAGATAGTGGCACAACGTTGACATGGGCCGCCACTCTGTAAAGAAGGTCGTGGAAGAAAAGGTATAAAAATGAGTAGGGAGATTGAATTGAGAAATGGTTTGAGTAATATGAGTGAGGGCAGGTTGATTGATAAGAGAGTAAGAGGGGTTTTCAATTTTCGGTCGCACAATGGGGGCGGGTGAATGGAGCCTCGGGTCTTTTGTCATCGACTCGAGGGAGGATGAGGACAAAACATATTTGTGGCTTAGGTAGCTGAGAGAAAGTTAGATTCCTCCCTTCACTCCTCTTTGATTGATATTTTTCACTCTCCCGGCGCATATCCCGGTGTGGATGGATGTCCGGATGGGAGAAAAATGGCAAATATCTCACCATGAACGAAGACCTCCCAATCTCCACACAGTCCCAGGATTCTTCCTCGTATGGAGTCTCGTTGCTAATGACAAAGTTGGGCCGGAAGCGACCTATTAAACTTTCAACGACTTCCACGACTTCTTCCTCCTGAAATGTCCAACATGGTTGAATAAACATTGAGAATTAATAAATGCGTCTGGGTATTTAAACCCTCAAGGCTTCCCTTCTACTCCAAAAACCCACTCTTATGAAGATGAGTTTACATAATAAGCTCTCCTACATTGGATCCCGTTCCTTCATGAGGGCTTTATTAATGTAATTAATAGAACAATGGCGAAAAATGGTTATGAATATCATTAATTATAATAATAGTATTTTAATAAAAAAATTGTTACGTATACTCTAAGATATTATAAGTATGTAGGTATTATTAATTAAATTAGCATAATTTTAATTATCGTATTTCCATTTCCTTATCTCTGTTCATTATAAAATAGTTGGTAAAAGAGGAATTCTTTTTTATAAACCTTAATAGTAAAAGACCATTCCAATTAAAATTTAAAGAAATTAAAATCATGTTAAACGTTACGTATATCCGGGCTTATTTAAAAGTAGAGGTATGGAATTGAAAAGAGAGGGGAAGGGCTAATGCTTTGTCGGGTATAATGAACGAATAATTAGAATAATTAGGAAGGACAATGAGTCGTAGGTTATAATTTCACCTTTAAAATAATAGGAGAATAAAAGCCTTCCGGCCGCCTTCCTAATAAGCTAGGAAATTTAACAAGTATCTTCCTCTCCGCCTCGATTTTAAGAATCAGAACTTTTCCCATTTATTGGAGGTGGCTCAGAGTCCCTCAAAATTCTCAAACTTTCCCAAACTTTACTTTTATTGCTGATGGAAAATCTGATGAACTTTCCTTTTACCCTCAGTGGCCCTCCACCATCTCAATTCATCCGGCTCATATGCTCATCATTCGGTGGCATTTCCCTCCACATCGCTCCGTCGTTTGACATGGGAGCCAGAAGAGATGATTTTCATCGAGGCCTCCCCAAGTTTCTCTCCGAGTGCATTTAATTAATTAAACTGAGGAATAACTTTACGACCCATCCAGAATATCAATACAATACTATTTTGGAATTACAACCATTCCACTTGTTCAACATCTCAACTTTCAACTTCAACTTTCCTGACTCGTGTTAGATCCAACTTGCTACTTAAATTCTCCATTAATTAACTCTGTTATATTCATATCATACACTTCGAAGGACACATTGGGACTTTTAATAATGTTATAACTTTCCAGATTGTGTTCTTCGTTTTCCTACTTGTAGCCAAATACGTGCCCCTGTTTCCTCGCACAATGTCCCAATTTTCCGAGTTTTACTTAGGTATAATGGCAAAAATACTTTCTTCTGCATACCAATTTATCAATATTTATTAAAACTTTGTACACATTGCCCTCAATAATTTAATTTAAAACCATGCTTCGAATACAATTATACTTGTTACTTTACATTAGTTAAATATTATGTAATATAGGGCCTTATGATGATATGCCTATTTTGAATATCATCTAAACTGTCTATATAGATATATAGTATCTTATTGGGTATGCTCAAATACTTAAGTAAGTAGTTGATTTGAAAAGATAGAATTGAAGAATAGAAAATAATAACAATATAGAAAACTTTTGATTAATGTAGTTCAAAATTGATTGAAACGGTGATGAAGCGTATAATTTATTTTTCGGATGAATGGGGGAGGAAGAAAGAAATGAAAAGATAAGAAAGGAATAAACAGGACAAAGAAAGTCTCTTGCCTTATTCATTTGGAAGATACGGGGAGGACAAAAGTTGGTTGGGAAATAAAGGATTTACTTATTCCTAATGCGAAGACTCGACTCAATAATCGTTCTTACAATAACGCCCTATACAAATGATCACCTTCTAAGAAATGAGACTTGGAGATTTATAATAAAAACATAACAGTATATAGAAACTCGTATATTTATTATGCTTACCTTGCCTTCAAGAACACAATAGCATTTGGTTAAATGGAGAGAAGAAAAGAAAATCTCAATTAACAATGCATGTTATATGGAAGTACGTGAGATAAGGAGTAATCGAAGGAGGAAGCGAAATTAATGCGGCAGAATCTTCTGGCTTGCTTTTCTCCCATCTCTCATCTTAATGCATATTACGCAAAGAGGAAGCTTAACCAACATAGCTTTATTCCAGCTTGATCCTAAAGTATTTATAAAAGCTCCAGTTGTGTACTCGGAACTCTGGAACTCTTTGGATGTTTGGGCCTATTCCATAATGTAAGTAGCGGATCTAGATTGAGATTCCCCTCGAATTAAAGGAATGAAAGGGAGGAAGTATGCGGAGAAGGAGAGAAATGAGAATTGAGACCTTTGTGTTCGCCGCATTCTGGTCAGGGCCGTTCCTCGCGGGCGGAATTTTTGGGCTAGACCCTTGATCGATCTGAGTTGTTTGGGCCGTGGGGGCGTCAGCGTCCCTTCCCCATGATGAAGTGACTCCCTTGTCCATCAGCTCAACTCCTAATCGTCCCAAACTCCCCATCGAGATGAGCAGGAATTGGGAAAAGTTGGAGAGAGAAATCTCATCAAGGGCATTCCCTGCGGATGAGCATTCCACTTAAGGCAATAAGAATAACAGGATCCAGTAATCATCCCCATTCCCGCCAAACCAAGACCCTCATCATCATTTCTCAGACTCTCATCATCAACTTTGCCGCCATTTTTTGTCCCTCTGGTCCTCCGCCACGGAGCAATAAATATAAAAAAAGTTAGAAGATGCTCCAACATTGGATTGGTCATTGGGCATTTAATCCTCAACTTGAGTGTCACTAGTCAAGTATAACAAGTTTGTAAACCTAGTAAAAGTAAAAATATATGAGCTATACTAACTAACATTAACTTTGTAGGTTTAAACCATGGGAGCAAGTTACAGAAGGAAGTGAAGGTGAAGAGGGGAATTAGTAATCAGTAGGTGTTTTAAATGCAAAACTTTGGTATCATTATCTTTGATTAGGATAGGAGGAAGTGCACAATGGACCCTTCGACCTGTCCATTGTAATGATAATGGAAACATCTCCCGCATCCCCACCGGGACTCCAGCTCTATATGGTAATGTGCCAATGGGTTGAGAATTACACGGAGCTTTCCATTTATTACCCGCCATCCGTGAAAACCTCGCACTCAATTCGCCCTAAAATAAATATGAGGCCGGGCATGGTAATGGCGGAGCGGTAATAGTGACTGACCGCCCCGAGGGACCTTTGAGTGGACATTCGGAGCGAGTCTCTGCGAGTGCATGTAGAAGGATGTCCCTCGAGCTCCGGCCCCGATCAACTCACCCAGACTCACCGACAGAGACAGATTTCCCTTTTTCATACACATTACTCACTCCTCTATTTAGATTCCTCTTACAATGACCAACCATTTAAAATAGAGTTGAAATATCGAATCCTATTATTTGAATAGGGAATAGTGATTCGAGCTCTCAAGGCAAAGTTTGTTGCTTCTGGCCAATTTCCTCTTGCATTATATGTATGTATAGTACATACAAGTTCATTATTGATCAAATGTATCAATCTTACTACATTATAGTATTCTGTATATAATATGTACCGTATATTCTGTACCTAACAGTTTGTACACCTTTATAAGGTCCTGTTACACTAATAATGGCCGAGTTCATTGAGCAATGAAGTATTGGGGATGAGAGAGACACGGCGGAGAAGTTGATGTGAGAGAGACAAAAGAAAGTTATTGGGTCTCCACAGAATATAAATCTGGATTAGGGAACTTTGGTCCTAACTTGGCCTCCGCTGGTGTTCGGGATTCATCCTTAGGAGTTGGAGTCCAGTCCGACCAAACACGGTCGAGAGCCAATTACTCACTTCTTCCCCACAATTCATTCCAGACACTGTGTCTCCGCAAACCTAAATTTGAAAATTTGATTAGGGCAAACCACAATATTTCATTCAGTTCATGTTCAAATGGTGGATAATATCCCAAGCCAAACAAGGAATTTTTCCATAAATAATCATTTCCCTTTACCAACTCGACTGTCCCCTCGAAGAGTATATTAAATCTGTTGGGAGAATATGAAAATTTACTTCCTTGTAGAAGTATAAAATTTATGGAAAATCCGATTCATTCCCCATCTGTTCATTACTAACTTGAAGTCTGCTCATGCATCAAAACATTTATCTGGGGATCTTGAACCGTTGTAAAATGTAATGCACAATGCTCTCCTTTTATCATATTTATACATAACTAAACATACTATTTTGTATACCGCTATAATATATATTAAGGTATACGGTATAGGTATAAGAATTTATTAACTTTATTACGTTAATAATAAATAACTAGCTGCCTACAAATATTTGTATGTAGGAAGATATTTGTTCAAAATAGAATATGTAATTTAATAGAAATATATTTTGCTTATTAGTAAATACAAATATGAGATAATTATGTTGCATAATCGTTGAAACGTATAATCATATCTCTTTTCTAAAATACATTATGATGTAATATTTAATACCATTATTTATACGATTGACAGAATTGAAATAAAGAGATCTTTTGATGGATCTTTCATTTCTAAGCCTTTATTAAAATTGAAATGGGTCCGATTTGTTAAAGGCATTTGGCGATTCTTTGTTTGGAATTGGTCGGGTGAAGAGAATTACCTTTGAAGCACAAAAGTCGGCAGATTTCATCAGAAGCCCTTGGGTTGAATGAGCTAATTCCAATGAAACTTTCATTTCTCCATGCCCTGTATATCGAATAAAAAGCATATTAGGTTTATGTTAGGTAGGTATGCAAAATAGGCACTTAAAATAAAGTAGATATTATACTCTAATACAGATAGATGGTAGGGTTTGATATACCATTTTCAATTATTTTCTCCGTGCAATACAATTTGTAAAATATATTAATTTATATATGAATAGTTTCAAATAAATAAAGGTGTTTAAATTTTATCAAACATCGAGGATGCAATATTTAATTTGGATATGTAGAATAGTAAAAAAATAAACATGCGAACTAATTAAAAATCAGCAAATATTGGTAATGCATATAGATGTAAAATGAAAACCTTATGTCAATTAATAACTAATTATCAACTTAAAAGTTATTGTTTCAACTATTTATGAACTCTTTAAAAAATATTAATTCTTCGCCCAAGAGCGTCTTTTTTAATTATGCACATATACAGAGTGCGCCATAAATATCTTTCTTTTTTACTTTGACAACCATAACAAAAAGAAAGATACTTATGGCGTACCCGATACATAACATTCATAGTAGGATATAAAGGTATGTATAACATAAGTAATATAAATGTATGTATATTTATGTATGTTGTGCCAGTGTCCTAACGTCGCAGATAATTATTATCCTTTTATTTTAAGAATTAATGACAAGAAAAAGTTTTGGCTATTGTTTCATCTTTCATTTTTTTAATCTGAAAGTTGTAGAGCGGGTAAAATATGAAGAGGAGGGTCCTTCCACTCGCAACGTCGCAACCCTATTTAAATATTTTCTTTCAACTTTTTCTCTTCAACTCCAAAGAAGAGAAATTATCCGGAATGTAAATGAGGAGACGATGAATATTCTCATCCCGAGCTCGTAGAAAAAGAAACACATTATAAAGAATTTTTTGAATGTTAATTCCATGTAAAAGACATCGCAAAAGAAAACCTGATTTTCTCTTTGGAATAATGAATACATTAAGTTTGGTTCTTTCTCTTTATAAAATATTATAAGATCCCTTCAAATAACATATTCTATAATAATTCCACACAAATACTTATAATCTTTGAATCTGTTTCATACACTATTTGCATTTATCCTTCATTTTAATAATAAAGTAAATGAGGACAAAATATATTTTAAATAAATATTTCATTACAAAATTATTTAATTTTTAATTAAAATCTACATGTATTACTCTATTACTTATTATAAACAGCATAAATCTACACTACACATTATACATTGTAATATTGATTATAGTTCATTCCAAAAATCGGTGCAGGTGGGTTTGAAAAACCCGCATATAATTCCCAGAGATACGAATTACAATTTCACTGTTACTATTAATTGTAGTAATGCTAATTTATATTGTTTTTAAAACCTCATAACAGCCATAGTGGAAAAATCAGTATTTTTAAAACTCTATTCACAAGCCGTAGTGGAAAAATCAGTATTTTTCAAAAGCTACTCACAAGCCGAAACTACTGAAATTTCATTATTTTGTAAATTACAACGGGGAAAATGATAATTTCTAATGTCGCTGCACTAAACATTGCTTTCACTGGAGTGGTTTCAATGACCTTTATTTTCTTACTTTCCTTTTACTTTCCTCCAACCATTCTTTGTTCTTTGTTTGCTTTTGTTTAATTTAAAATACAATTAGTTTAATATTTAATATTAAAATCATAAAAACTGTTATCATAAAAACTTACCTCATAAACTTTAATTATAAAAGGCAAGAAACGCCAAGCAAGGAACAAGGCCTACCAGATCATCCAATCCAATGCACTCGTGCGAAAATTACTCATATGCTCAAGAAGAACAGCCAATTTTGCAATCAGAAGAACCCTCCTTCTCAAAGAGAATTCGCAAACACGTTAAACATCAATCAGCCTACTTTGTGTCGCGAAATAAAAAGGATGGGATTTCAATTGAGGATGAAAACAAGAGTTCACAAACTTTCTCCTAGGCATATGCAGATAAGAAGCCAAAATGCAAAAATTCTTGAGCAACGTCTTAGTGGGAGAAA
>JAQGBZ010000789.1:0-12282 GCA_034687125.1 Neelides folsomi
ATACCTACCTATGTTAAGTAATAGGGGCGTTTATTCGAACAGGGCGTTTATTCGAACAAGGCGTCTATTTAAACTTAAGCCCTTTTGGGGGGCTTTTATTCGAACAGAGGCGTCTATTCGAACTTTTACGGTATTTCTGTCTTTCCTTATTTGCTATTTTTTTCTATTCTTGTTGTGTTATTGCTATAATGCTCATAGTTAGTTATTAGCAAAGTTATGTATTCATGTAATCTAATTTTATTCCCTCATTGATGTCAGATATGCGAATAAATGCTCCACTATGTGTACATATGAGTAAATAAATACATAATATTAATATACTTAGGAGGAAATATAATTATTATATTCAGTTAAAAGTAATTGTATAATTGCATTGTAATTTATTTCATTTTGATAACATGCAATCACTTGATAAATATAAAGAGTGTATCTATTAGATTCTCGATGCAATAATCTTATCTTATACCATACCTATACATTATTTCCAAATTACATGGAAGTCCGAATATTGCCAAACAAAAAGTATGCATATTTAATGCATGTTTTACTCAAATAACAATAATCCATATAATCCGCATAAGTTACTACATACATAGTTACTCTATAAAGTAGAATATTTAATATCATGTATGAATGTTCAACGAGTATAATATACAAATATTTTATATTGAGAAATTCTGAATTTTAATTACGATACAATACGTATTGATGATTCATTATATTTGTATTAAATCTTAATATATAAATAATTAATTGTCACGAGTTATTATTTTGTTTGTAAAATAACTTTTGTTTTAAAATAAATGTAAAATTTTCTAATGAAGTATTTTTACCTCTTAATCATTATCATTTTATTTATCATTAATTATAGTTAATTGCTCCTTAAAAATGTAAGGCAAAAATTATATATAACTAACACGTATACCAATACCAATACATTTATTAATTAATATTTCAAAAACAGGAATTATCGCGGATATACCACAAAAGATTGCAATATCAGAGTGAACGGCAGTTTAATGAGTAGCGGATTCGTTAAAATTGATGGATATTTGGAAGGAAATCAAATCATAAACAGCGGCACAGTTTCTTGCACCTCAACAAGCTATGCGCGAGATGAAACTTTACGAACAGAGTAAATGAATTATCCAAAAATATAATTCTATATAAACTCAATTAATGCTTATACATTAACTTAAGTATCATGTTAATAAATAAAATTTTTCTATATTCTATAGGAAAATACACTGACAAGATATTTTCCACTTTAAAAGAGTCGTCATAGAGTATTGCGAATAGAGCAGAAATGCCAATTTAAAATGTTATTTCAGATTTATGAAAATTTGGTCAAAAATAAACAATTTGTTACAAATGACGCAATCCAATTTTTGTATGTATTTAATTAATGAATTAACCTAATTTGAAGTTAATTTTTATAAAATATCAAATTTAAATGCTTTTAATATTTATAAAAAAATAATCAAAGGATATTATGTTGAGGATAAATTGATAACTTTTATAATGAATAATTAAAAATTTAATCGGAAAAAATGTTCAAACAATTGACAGATTAAAATAACATTCATATTTATCTTTTATTTTATACAGAGGCAGAGCGAAAGCGAATAGAAAATTATGTCCGCAAATAATTTTAGTCTGTATGTAATATTAAAGTATCAAAATGTCCCAATCAATCATTGTCGAATTTCCTTTGTCAGTTCTTTTGGTTTTCTTTGTCTTGATTTGGCTGGTCCATTTCCTCTCGCTTCAACTCGTTTGTGCCAATTGACATGAAGTTTCAAATATGCTTTATGGGTGAACTTCTTTCCACAAATCTCACAAGCACAAGTTGTAATATGCGGAGTGTGAATTGTTTCATGAACACCCCTTTGACTGGTTGATCGAAATCCCTTGCCGCATGTTTTGCATTTATAGGGTTTTTCTCCAGTATGAATAAAGCGATGGTCGGTAAGTCCTTTTGCTGATTTGAATTTCATTTCGCAACCCGGTTCAGTACAAGAATATCTTTTTTCTTCAAAATGACTATACATATGTCTTCTCAATTTGGACATTGTTTGACCTCCATAATCACAGAGATCACATTTAATTTTAAAATCTTTCGCATGGACTTGTTTCTCATGATTGGTCAAACTCTTCAAAGAAGCTAAAATATTAAATCCAATTTCATTTCCCAATCCTTTTCAATGTTCAAAATTCTAATATCATATGAAAAATTTAATTTTTAATATAAATAATTTGCCCAAAATATTACCTAAAACTTTACCACAAGTATGGCACACATATGTTTCTGTTTCAGTTGAAGAATGTTTGCTTTTGAAATGCTTGTCATAAGCATTTTTACATATGAAAACCTATAAAATAAAATATAATAAATTACATTAATGAATTCAATTAAACCGGTTGAATTAAACTATTAATTAAATTAACTATATAGTTGAACTTGGATATACATAATGTACTATTTCTGATTAAATTTATTGTAATATACTTTATTGCAAAAACATTTAATTGGTTTCCGTTCCCCGTGGGTTTGAAGATGGTAGTTCATGGAAGATCTTCAAATGTATAAAAAGAAAGATTGGGTTAAAAAACTTTATTAAAATAATTAAAATTAATGTTATTAACTTCATTTTTTAAACAAAATATGACAGTTAAATATGAATTCATAACAATTTTATTATTTATTACCTTTTGACATCTTTACCGCAAATTTGGCATAAGATAGAGTCTTTTAAAAATCCTTCATGGACGGTTCTATAATGACCACGACTCCTTTGAATGGTTCTGAACATTTTTGGACAATTTGGATCCAAACATTTAATAATTTTATTATCATGAGCTTCCAAATGATGAATTTTCATTTCAGCCGCTCTGTGGAATTTCATAAGGCAAACTCTGCAAGTGAGGATAAAACGCTTCCGATCTGCTTTCTTTACAAGTCGGATTTTTTCTTTTACTATTTTCAACTCTGAACTTTTTGGAATTTCATCTTCAAATAAAGAATTCAAAATTTGAGGATTTTGGACTGATGGTTCAGATGCAGAGATTAAAGCTTCTTCAATTTCTTTATCTGTGAAATCTTCGATTCTTTTAAGCTTCAAAATCGAATCATTTTTCATTGCTTTCTCCTTTAAAATCTTCAAATCTAAACTCTTTTCTTCGAGATCAACAATGGGATAATAAGGAGAATTTGGAAATGAAGATTCGTCTAGTTCAAAGTCAGCATCTGTAGAATCATCCTTTTCTTTTTTGACTTCAACGCTTTCATTTAGAACTTCAATGCCTTTGTCAATATCCTCGTCAACATTAAAGTATGGTGGCAGTAAAGACAGATCTAAATGTTTAAAATAAATAAATGAAACGGGTTAAGTAAGAGTTAATAAGTTAATTCCATTTTCAATAATCTAATTGTTGTAATTATTATTCTACTATATAAATATTATGTATTGCGTTATTTACTGTCATATAATATGATAACAATAATAAGTAAAAACACTTATAAATAAATAAAATAATTTTTATCAATATTATACCTTTGCATATTTCTTGTCGTATCTTTTGTACATTTCTCGTGTGGTCATTTTCATTTCCAATCCCTCTTAATTTGATTGATGCTTGAAAGCTGTAAATGATTTCCTCTTCAACTTTATGTTTCAGTTCTTTCAATTCCTCTTGAATGAGTTTGAGTTGATTTAATAGATGAGAAACGGAGGTCATACGATCGAAACAATCCATACAAAATAAACCATTGCCAGAGGAGAGTAAACCGAAATTGTCTTCGTAATGAGAGGAATTGAGCGATAGAAAATTACAAAAAACTTCAATTAAATTAACTAATTCTAATTTTCTTTGGTCAAAAATGACTAACTTGTTACAAATGACGCAATCCATGTATTTATTAAGGTATATATTGAGAATAAATTAATAACTTTTAATATAAATAATATAAAATTTAATTAGTGAAAATTTTCAGACAATTGACAAATTAAAGTAACTTTCATATTTATCTTTTATGTTATAAAGAGCAAATGTGAATAGCAAATGATCTCCGCAATTAGGCTATAGTCTGTATGTAATATTAAAGAATCAAAGTGCCCCAATCAATCATTGTCGAATTTCCTTTGTCGGTTCTTTTGGTTTTCTTTGTCTTGATTTGGCTGGTCCTTTTCCTCTCGCTTCCACTCCTTTGTGCCAATTGACATTAAGTTGCAAATACGCTTTGTGGGTAAATTTTTTTCCGCAGATCTCACAAGCACAATTTGTAATATGCGGAGTGTGAATCGTTTCATGAACTTTCCTCTGACTTATTGATCGAAATCACTTTCCGCATATTTTTCATAAATAAGGTCTTTGCCAGCGTGGCTTATGTGTTGTTTTAAACCTTATCGGGATTTGTACTTTTGATCACAACCAGGTTCAGTACATACATGTGTTTTTTCATCGAAGTGTGACAGCCGATGTTTTTTAAAATCTCTCGATGATTCAGCTCCGCCATCACACAGGTCACATTTAAATTTGTAATTTCTTTCATGAACAGCTCTTTCATGCGATTTCAAACTTTTAATTGAACCTAAAACTAAATTTAAAGTTAAAAATAATCATTTAATATTTTAAAAGTAAAAATTCATTTAATTATTATTAATTTAATCAAATTTAATTTCAATTTATACCTAAAATTTTCCTACACGCGGAACAAACAAGTCTGCTTCGGAGAGTTTGAGTGAACCAACTTCACATATGAGTATTTTTGTAATAATTTGACATAACCAAAAAAAAGTTTTCATTTATTTTGTTATTCGTAAAATATTTTAAATTTATTGGAAAACATACGAAAAAACAACATCGTATTTTAACAATTTATTTCATCGAATATTTCAAGTTTGAACTTTAAAATAAAATTAAAAATGAAGATCTTATAATTAAATCATCTTACTCTTAACATTATAAACATTTTTTTAAATTTGCAATATTACCTTACAAATAATTCTTTGTAAATCTTTATTTGCTTCGCTTCCTTCCTGTCCATTTAACCTTAACGATTTTTGAAAACTTCAATGAAGTTCATCTTGGATTGTTTCTTTAAACTCCTTCAATTTGGCTATGATGTTTTGGAATTCAGTGAAGAGTTTTGAAACAGAGATCAATCGATCAAAGCAGGAAATGCTGAACAATTCCGAAGAAAATTCATGGAATGATTTAATTTTTAAAAGATCGCAAAATGTCACATCATCTAATTCCAAATGGTTATGGTCCAATATAACAAAATTAGAACAAATGAGACAACTCATTTTAATTTACGAATCGTGATTTGTAAAAGTATAATGATTTTTTAATTGTAATTATTAAATTAAATCTTTATTCCTTTATGTTTTATACGAAATTGGATTCCAAATTCCAAATTCGAACAATTTACAATTCCAAAATTATTTTCCTTTTTATTATTAAAATTCATTTTCGCTCGCAGAATGTACTGTAGAATAGCGATATGGTAAATTTGGAAGTTTAAAATACCCTAAACAATTTATAATTTTATGATGGAAATGCAGATTAAACAAAAAATGTTTTTCAAATAAATTTTCTAAAACATTTTATTCTTAAATAAACAATATATCTGAACATTTTAAAGTGATTAAAATAAAATTTTCTCCAAAATCATTGTTGAATTTCATTTGCCAGTTCTTTTGGTTTTCTTGTTCTTGATTTGGCTGGTCCTTTCCCTCTCGCTTCCACACGCTTGTGCCAATTTAAATGAAGTAGCAAATAAGTTTTATGCGTGAATTTTTTTCCACAAATCTCACATTCACAAGTTGTAATATGCGGTGTGTGAGTCGTTTCGTGAACGTTCATTTGACCTGTTGATCGAAATCCCTTTCCGCATATTTTACATTTATGAGGTCTTTCGCCAGTGTGAATTAACTTGTGTTGACTTAAACCTCCTTTGGATTTGTACTTTTGATCACAGCCGGGTTCAGTACAAATAAATGGCTTTTCTTCAGTGTGTGTCAATTGATGCTTTTTAAATGCACCCATTGTTTCAGCTCCGAAATCACACACGTCACATTTAAATTTGTAATTTCTTTCATGAACAGCTTTTTCATGTAATTTCAAACTATTAATTGTACCTAAAAATTGTTTAAATTATAGTTAAAATTATTTTTCTATTTCTGTTCTATGTTATAAATCTAATTAATATTAATTAATATTAAATTATCATTGATCTCAATTGATATCTTACTTAGAATTTTCCCACATGTGGGGCAAACAAAATTCTGCTTCGGGGTGTCAGAGTGAAACATACTGTAATGAGCTTTATGGGATTCTTTTGAAATTAAAACCTATAAACAATATTTATTTTTCACAAATTACGAAAATTTAACCCCCAATATAATTATGATTAATCGAATATAATTAAATTTACTTAATATTAAAATACTTTTATTTTAATTTGGCGGATAAAATTAATTTTCAAATAATCACCTTTTTGCAGATTTCACATTCGAAAGTTTCACGTTCTTTATGGATTTTCATATGATGGGCCAACCTTTATTTATAAATTTTTTTAATCAATTAAAATTATTTCTTATTTATAATAGATATGAATAATTTAAAAAATATTTCAAAATTGAGAAGATAATTTCTTACTCTGTAACATATTTTCCACAAATTGGACAGAGCTTTCTTTTCTTTATTTTATTCCTCCGAATTCTCAAATGTACTCTATTATAATGTTCACGACTTGATCCCATCGATGGATACATTTTAGTACATTTAGGATCAGGACATTTTACAATTTGATTGTTGTGAGCTTCCAAATGATGAACTTTTAATTCATCTTGCGTTTTGAATTCATTAGAGCAAATTCGACAAGTTGGTATAAATTTCAAATCAGAACCTTTTTTTCTTGAATGGTCGTCAAATATTCGTCGATATTTCCGAATTCGAAATCCTTCGGCTTTGGGGGGTTCATCATTTGTCGATTCATCTGCTTTGGGAATGTTTTTAATAATTTTTCGATGAGTTGTTGGTTTTTCACCTTTAGTTATTAACAATTTAGCAATAGATTCAATGTCATCTTGAACAGTTGAAGATTCTTCATTCGATGAATTCGAATCATCATTTTGATTTGCATCAACAGATGAAGAAAATTCTTCTCCAATTTCTTCAGTTGTGAGATCTTCAAGTCTTTTGATCTTCAAAAATGAATCATTTTTCAAAGCTTTTTCTTTTAAAGACTGAATCTTTTCATTTGAATCATCATTAAATGGAGAGTTTGTACATGAAGATTCAGATTCATAATTATATTCATCTTCTGTTTTAATTTCAACGTATTCTGGTAATTGTTCAAATTCATCATTTTGATTTAACTCGCTTTGAAGTAATAATGACAAATCTAAAACATCAAAATATAATTTTAAATATTTAGAATTATTATTTAAATGAAATTACATTTAATAAGTTAATTATAATGAAATGAAATGTAATTAATTAATATTTTGATATTACGTATGCAAATGTGTTTTCGAATATTTTGTAGAGATTCGTATGATTTGTTCAAAGTAGTTCTTTTTAATTTTCTCGATTCTTTAAAACTCTCAACAATTTCCCCTTGGATTGTTTCCTTAAACTCTTCCAATTTGTTCTGTATTTCTTGGAGTTCATTTAAAAGTTGAGAAACAGAGATCAATCGATCCAAACAGGATCTACAGAACAATTCCGAATTCTCTGAAGAAAATGAATACAATTCATCGTGAAAAGATTTAAGAGACAAAAGATCACAAAATGACTTGATCGAATTAAGTAATTCCAAATCATTTTGGTTAAAATGTAACTGGATCGAATTTATACAAATGAGACAACTCATAATTTTTATATAGATTTAAAATAATTAAACAATATATTTGTATGACTAATGTCTATAAATTATAACTATAATATACGATTAATAAATATTGTTAAGCTTTAAAATATTGATAATCCTTGTCAAAATATAAATTGAATTCCTCCTCGACTCCTCGTACTAAATTAAAAATGATATAAAATGTAGTTATTAAAATTTATGACTGAATATTTATGTAATTGTGAAATCGACTTACGATAAATAATTTTGTAAAATTATTATTTATAAGACAATTTTATATTTTTATTTCTCTTGTATTGTGGATTCAGGGAATACAGTTTAAATAAAGTACACATGTTAGCGAAATGGCTTATAGTCGTATGTAGTATATTGCCCCAATTTGTTGAAATACGTGATGTATCGTTTATTTTTACTGAAGATCAAATAAATTAAATTTTCGAATTCTCTAGAAACTTAAATTAATAAATACTAGGACCCGGTTTTTCCCAACAGGTCCCATATATCAGATCATACCAAATTATGTCTTATTGTGTTTATGGAGAAGCAAAAAAATTCAAAAATTTAATTAACTAACAGCGAATAATAAGGAATCTAATTAAAAACATTAATAAAATTATAATTTTTTGATTTACTCGAATAGTTCAAAAAATTAATTGATTGTTTTCCTTATGTAACCAATGTAAATTTGAATCTTGCATAAGACCAATAAGACACATAATTTGGTATGATCTGATAGTTTGTTTTAAAATTAAAAAAAGTTTTAAAGAGATTTTCAAATAAATCTATT
This sequence comes from Neelides folsomi, assembly GCA_034687125.1. Classification (NCBI taxonomy): domain Eukaryota; kingdom Metazoa; phylum Arthropoda; class Collembola; order Neelipleona; family Neelidae; genus Neelides; species Neelides folsomi. Next base: position 8,667 of record JAQGBZ010000789.1, read on the forward strand.
TTTAATTTCAAAACAAACTATATGTTTTTTGTGCAGTGCCATAGATCCTTTGTCTCACATTAATTGCGTTTTCCAAATAGCATTGGGTTTTGACTGGAATCTGCAATAAAATTCACCCCCCGGTGATAAGGTTCGTCAAACATTGATCTTATTTATCGTTAATGGCATTAATGATGTTTTTCCTAAGAATCAAGATTAGATAACCGATTAAGTAATTACTCTGCTTTTATATTTAAGTATTAACATAAATAAAGCAAAATATAATGTTTTGAGATGGGGATAAAATCGAATCTTTCCGAGGTTGTTTTTCTGATTAATACTTAAGCACATTATATTATTAGTCATCTAAATGGGTCATCCCTAAGGTCGTTGCAAGAGGTCTCACTCACATGAGTCACATTTTTTAAAAACAAATACATTATATGTCATATGCCATTTCTGTGAGACTTATGGGTCTACTGATGACTTTATTCCCAGGAATAGTCAGATAAAGAGACAAGTTCCCAAGAATGAATAAAAATTATTTGCGAGTGTCTAGGATTTTTTTAACAAATTGGAAGTTGCATAAAAGTGGAATTGGACGCCGTTCAGTACATCAGAGCGCTTTATTGTCTTGGAGGAGAAAGTGTGATGCTAAAACATGGGGAAATTATTAGCATTTTTCTCTTTTGCCTTTATTCAATTTGTTTCTGCTGCTCCAGTAAGCTTAATTACCAATTTAATTAAAATTTCAATATATAAAATGCAATACATACATTCAATCAAAAATATTTGAACAATAATAAATTTTACTAATAAAATTTTACATTTACCTGTTACAGCATCACGGAGAAGTACTTAACCAATACTTGGCCCCGATGAAAACTCGAATTGTAAATACGATAAATATTATCATTATCAGATTATCACACATTAATTTATTTTAACAATTAATTTAACTTAAAAATTCTTATAAAATTTTTGTTTGTTTAGGTGAAGTTGGAACAAAATTGGAACAAAACACAAACATCAGTTACTAAAAATAAGGAATCAATTGATGCATTGGTAAGATAGCAAATTGCAATTTTAACCAAACTCTCTATTTTTATACGTAAGTATATTAAAAAATACAAATATTGTTAAATTTTCCAAATTAAATTAATTTATAAAATCTAAGCATAATTTTAAATTTTAGAGAGCCAATCTGGAAAAGCAAATAAAGGCCTTAAACGAATCACTTCCAACAATGATTGAAAATATCATCCAAAAGATGAACGCCCCCAAAGCTGAAGAAATCGCCATTTTCCAAGAAAATTTTGAACCAAATGAAAATGGTGAATTTGTTCATAACTGGGAATTATTAGAAAGATCTGAAGGCTCAAATTCAACATTCGAAATTTCAAATTGCACATTCAACAAAGGCCATTCACTTCAACTGGATCCAATTCATCACATTGTCTCCTTATTTCCCAATTACACCACGACCGATAAACCTTTGATTCTTCAATTTACCCTTAAACCCTCTTTGATCGCACCTTCATTTGGATTTGGTTACAAATACATTGCCGTTAAGCTTCATTATTGCGGTCAAACTTTTTATAATTTGAACAAGAACTATTCTGGATTCCACGATAACATTTTCAAAGTTTCTTTCTTATATGGGTCAGTATATTTGAGTCGAAATAATTCATATATCGGAAGCAAGGGGAAATTTGAAACGGCGCCAATATCTGAATATCCAATTGAAAAACATTCCATGGAGCCATTTTTCTTCCGGTTTGAATTGGACGCTACTGGAAAATGTTTTAATATTTTCATCAATGATGTTAAACTATCAGATGCATGTATGGAAGAGAAATTCTTTATTGAAGATTTGTGTTCGATTTCAATTCTTGCCAAGGGCGGTGGAATTGTCAAATACGAAATTGACGACATTCTTCTCACAAACAACAAGCAATGAAAAACAGATTGATCACTCGGTAAAATCAATATCAGTATATATTTTAAGGGATATCATAAACATTCCTTATTGTGTCAATTGTACTCCTATTTTTCATTAACAAATTAATAATAATAATGTGTTTATTCAGAATTATTAAATTAACAAAATAACATTGAAAATATTATAAAAAATAAATTTATTGTTTCAAGAAATTAATAGCGTAATTAACGTGTAAATTCTAATTTTCTTTTGACACAAAGTTCTTTTTTACATTCTCAATCAATTGTTTAGTTAATAATCTTTAGTGCAAGGATAAAATTGTGAAAGTTATAAGTTGTTAAATCGTAGTTCTTTAGATATTAATCCGAATTAAAATAATTATATGTAGTTACTAAATATGTAAATCTTTATTAATTAATAAATGCAGAATAAAATTCCAAAAATATTCTATCGTGTTTATTGCTCATATGATTCTCTTAACTTATTCTTTAAAAAGTTTTTAATTAATTACTATTTACTTAAAATTGACATTATTAATTTCTAAACTACTCAAATAACACAATATTTATTTACTATTAGTTAGTATATCATGACTCTTATCAGCATATTTATAAAAAATATACGAAATTAAAGATTAAAGTTTGCATATGATATTATGCATGATTTAACAAATATTAATCGAGGTTATTTTATTTCGCATATCAATTTCATCTAAATCCGAATGACCAATTGTACCAGGCGACATGTCGACGCAATTTCCTTTACAAGACTCATTTTCACAAACTCTTACACAACTTCCATGCGTATTTAATGATGAAACGGCACCGTTCAATGCAAATGGCAAATTTTCACATTCACTAATTCGAAAATATTGAGAATCTCCTAATTTAATAAAAACAAATTGAATATAAAAAACGTCAAATATGGAAGTACAAATATTATTAGAGATCGTATAAAATATAAAAATATGAAACTAATATAAAAATGGTAATATGCATTTAAGCTTATTAAACATATTTGGTACACTACATATGTTATTTATATATTTTACCTTCATGTAACGGATTTTGATATAAAGTAACGTGAGATTCCTTCAGTTCATTTTCTTTTGATAGAAGAAAGAGATTCAGTAAAAGAAGTAAAATTAACATACTTAATATTTGATAATTAAAATATATTATTAAATTATCAATATATGAATGTCACTTACAATGAAAATGGAATAAATTATTAAAATTCTTATATACATACTTTAGAATACCTAACATGTACAGACTTTATGTTAAAACTTTATACACTCCAATGTTATTTATAATTTATTGGTAAAGGAAATCAAAATATATTTTGATATCCAACGAGGAAAATTATATAAAATTATCCATAAATCAACAAGGAAAATATGTATTATTAGCATAAAATATGTGATTAAATATAAAACAAAATTAACATGCAGATAATATTTAATTCATATAATGTTATTGTTATTATGCATTCACTACCTATTACGCTAATATTAGAATAATCGACTTTGATATAAGAATAATTAACATTGACGTTTATAAAATAAATTTTGACATAGACATAGTACCTTTGACATATAAAACTGAATAATTAACATATTAGAATTTATTTTCACAGTTACTAACGATTTGAATTTTACTAAAGTTATATTTTTATTAAATACTATGATAGTAC
>JAQGBZ010000790.1:0-12232 GCA_034687125.1 Neelides folsomi
AAAACAAAAAGTTGATCTTATGAGTAGTTGACGTTTCAAGGGAACAAAAAATTTGGTGATCTTAACCGAAGTTGCCACTAACCGAGGTGACACTATCCGAGGTTTAAAGCATTACAATTCTTATACCAATGCCGGGAACATAGAAAAAGGTGATCTTATCCGAGGGGTGATCTTAACCAAGGTGATCTTAACCGAGGTCCAGTGTACTTGATTTTGAGCAATTTATAATTTTATAATATCAGGATATATCGTTTTATCATTAAACTTATTAATTATATTTATAATAGAATTTATTGATTTCTACAATATACTCTGATCCTTAAATATGAAAACCATAGAATCAAGAAAATAACGTTTTTGTAAACAGTGGAAATTAAATATCACGATACAGTACATTCTAATTCTTGACATTTCAGTGAACATAATTTACCTAATACTATACCTCTTGCCTAAACCTAATAACGTAGTAAGTACTATAACTAATCTGCTAATCATGTCTGTATTTTCAATTTCCCGATACCATAAATTAAATACCATATAGCTATGATATGTTTTTGTTTTTAATAATTTATTTCATAAGTCAAATCTTGTGTATGTAGAATGTATGTAGTATTTATTCAGTACTGTAAAATATCTGTAAACTTATTCCGTATTTATAAATATAAGTTGTTAATATTTTCATATGTACAGTCTGTATGTAAGTATCTATAGGTATACTCTATATATAAGATATTTTATACAATGTATTTGCCTAGTAGATATTTAATGGAATTTATCGGGAGGATGTTGACTGTGTTGAATAAAATCTTTCCATATTGTCAACAAGATATTATTTATTTGCATTTAATATGATTCAATCCCCGAGAGCTGGATACTGTCATGTTTCGATTTGTGTATAATGAATTGTAATGATAAACCTTACATACATATCCAACATTCGCTATTTCCCTTGCTCCTTATCAAACTCATGCCACAACTTTCTTGGAGTCTGACAATTACATTACTCGTCGGCTCGTCCAAGCAATCATAAAATTCAACCATCAGTAGAAACTAGGGTTGGAGAATCTCCAGAGTACAATCACAGACACAGTTTAAAATTTCAAATTCAAACCCTTAAGGAAACACGATAAGGAGATTCTTTCAGTTGTATTCATATATCCTTCATATTATTTTCATATTCTTAATATAGAGGTAATATTTATATCTACCAATTAAACATATTTAATATCTGATATTGAAGTAGCGTTAGCGTAAATTACTTTAATTTTAATAAAAGCTTAAAATGATTTAAAATTAAAGCTAAACTATCGTGTATCTCTATTATATTTTTACATGTTTTTAGTTTTTTCTGATATTCAAACAACTTTGTGAGTATGTACTATTTATTAAATTATCAAACTTAGAATCCGAAAATAACTTAAGAAAGATAAATTTACAATTTTATCATCTTACTTAATGTTAGTTATTTATAAATTTATAATGTTATGCATGCAAACAATTAAACTACATTATATCTCTATTATCCGATTTTCAGAATTTAAGACACAAAGTAAGATAAATATGGAAATTGATTCAGCAGGTAATTTTACTGTATTAAGATTATTGATTTTAAATGGCTCCTATTCTTAAGTATCAATATAAGTATAAAATTAACAAGATTTAAAAAACATTAAAAACCATATTTTGACTTATAAAAAAGAATTAACTCTGGCTATACATTTTAGACCTTCAAGACTGCGCAGGTCAAACTGCTTTAAGTAGTCCAGTTGAATACAAGCAAATTTATGCTTATCATTATGCTGCGTTAATTGGGAATTTTGCAAAAATTCAAGAAAAATGTTCATCGTTTAATGTAAATATTGAATCCGAGGTTGAGTCCTTTTTTCGTCTTTTAGACAATAACAATCGAACCGTTTTTCACTGCTTGGCATCGTGTGGTAAATTAAATTACTCCTGTCCTAGTCCTAATTATAACATTTTAAAAATAAATAAAATATAAATATTTGTTAAAATAAAAATATCAAATTTGGAAAGTATTTCAGAATATTTAGTAAATTTTAGTAAATTTTAACCAGAAAAAACTTACTTTCAGTTAGCTCAGTTCAATCAACAAAAATATTTAAATTGATTTTCGACAAAATAAAAAACAAGAGTTCCGAGGATATATTTTCCATTTTGAACCAAAAGGATAAAAATGGAAAAACGCCGTTGTATCTTGCAGCCAAATTTAAATTATCAAAAAATGCAGAAAATCTTATTGAAGCCAATTCAGGATATTACAAAAAGTATATTAATTATTCTTATTATTTTAAAATTTAAATTCATTTTATGCAATTCTATATATTTTATAATTTATTATATGTATCATATATCATACATAATATTATTAAAATTTTGGTAAACAATTGATCGAATAATATAACAAGAATTTTCCAATTTATTCAAGACATTCCATTGAAGATGAAACTCTAATACTCATTTACAAAAATATCCCTGACGCCTTGAATAATTTATTGAATCAATCAATAACTGCAATTGCCCCTTTAAATCAATTACAATCGGAGGATAATATAATCATCCAATTACCAGAACACTCAGAACAGTTCCCTTTGGTTTCAGTGCCTAGTACAAGTAATGGACAGCTGGGTCAAAATGCATTGCCACAAGTTTCATCCAATACTCAGAATACCATATCAATATCAGATAAAGAAAAGGATATGTATTTAAAATTATATTTAACGTAAGCATATTTTTAAAAAAATATTTACAATTACAATTATTTACAATTTTAGAAGCATTGAATTTTTCACAAGATAAAACTTTTATATTGCTAAATTACATTATTCAGCGCAATTTGTCCAAATGAAAATATTAATAATTCGGAATTGAATTATTTTGCATATCTTATCGAAAATAATATTGATGGGAAAAAAAGAAAAATATTTATGGAACATCCCCTGATTGTTCTTTTCCTTCATTTAAAAATGAAAAAAATGAAATGGTGGATTTTTACATCAGTGTTATTTCACGTTAGCAAACAAATAAAATGCAATGCATACTGGCTAGTTTAGAAATGCATTTGATTTTTTTTGCCAAAGGCGCAGGATATAGCAAGATGTATTATAATGGTGTGGTATACGAGTTGTTAACTTACTATATCCTGCGCCTTTTGGCAAAAAAGTCAAAAGCATTTCTAAATTAGACTGTATCTAATTATGTAATACCGATTCTTTTAAAATAATATTTAAAATAATAATATTTTATATTATATTAAAGTAATTAAATTATCTATAGATAATTGTCCATACAATATTTACAATATTCACCATTCAGCTTTATGTAATGAACTGCCCATACAGTGATAAAAAGAAGTTTGAAATGAAAAACACGAATTCACCAAACAATGGTTATTTTCATACGTACATATTGTGTATACTATTTGTAGAATTTATATAAAGTCTATTCAATTTGGGATGATCTGCAACTAATAAAACTTTGATGTACTGTCCTCTAAAAGTTATCTCTTGACTTCCCACATTTTAAATTTATTTAGATCAGCATATCATAATTATAATTGTGATAGATTATGGATATGTTAATCTAAATGCTGATCTAAATCAATTTAAAATGCGAGAAGTCAAGAGGTAACTTTTACAGGACAGTACATCAAAATTTTGTTAGTTGCAGATCATCCCAAATTGAATCGACTTGTTTTGTAAATATCTACATAATGCATAATGAAAATAAAAATTAATAATATTTTTAAATATTTTTAGGAGAATCGGAGAATTTTAATTGCCAAAACGTGGAAAATAATAAGTGTTTAGCTATATGGTTAACCTTTTTAATTTCCATTTTTATCGCTAAAGAAGTGTATCAAATGCTCAAAATCAAGATATACAGCGAAAATATATTTCAAAACATTTTGCAATTAATTTTTATTTCGCTTGTTATTACTTTGGTTAAACCATGTTTGTCAAGTTCCAATGAATTAAAAGAATGGCGATATATAATAGCTGGTAATAACAAAAAATTGCATTTTAAACTATCTGGTTTATAATTTACAGATACTATATATTTTCTGTTATGTAATTTTAACAGCAACTGGATTATACCTTTCATGGATTCTCATTCTTCTTCAATTTGGACGTTTACCCTTCGTTGGACTTTATGTTGCGATTTTATTAAAAGTAGCATTTAAACATTTTAATATAATGCATCACACCTAACAATAATAATAACAAAATATTGTATAATCATAATTCAGAACGTAATTATAATCTATAATCAAAATCTAATTTAAACAGGTATTGAAGAATTTTACAAGATTCATGCTCACATTTTTCCCTCTGTTGTGTGCAGTAATTTTCCCGCTTTTAATTATTGACCCCAAAGTAAGATTCAACGAAAGATTATGAATTATGATTTATCCATAATAAGTATAACAATATAAGTATAATAACATAATAAGTATTATAAAGTCTAGTGCATTGGGAATAGATATGCTTTATCAAGCAATCAGAATCCTCGTAATGCTAACTGGTGAATTAAAATACGGTATGTCAATTGATTGATTAATTATTAATACAAATAAATATTTGTTTAAAACAACTTATTTCATCATTATATTATTTTTCATTTTACAATAGGAGCTTAATATTATAATCACATTTTATTTAATCATTTTTATAGCTTAGGCTTATAATTTACAACTAATTTAATATTACAGATGAAAACTTTGAGAAGAAAGATGATGAAGAAAACAACATTGTTTTGTTTCCTGTCGCTTTTGCCTTCATTTATGGAATAATTTCATTCACGGTTGCTGTAATTCTTGTTAATCTCCTTATTGGACTAACAGTAACTGAGGTCCAGGTAAAATATTATTAATTAAATTAATATACCACACATAAATTATGCAAATATATAAACGCCTTATTGTTTATTTTTTTATTTTTTTTAAATATTTGTAATATCAGTGCTTAAAAGAAAAAGGACAAATATCAAAGTTCAAAAATGAAATTAGCAATATGATATTACTTGAAACATTTATCATCCACTTAAGCCGTTTAATTGGCCGCGTGCGTCCAGAATTAAAATATAAATTGCAAAAACATTATTTTTTACGACAAACAGACGAGTAAGGATCTGTATTTGATTATATTTCATTCAATTATTTAATTAATTAATCCCATTATATAATAGAAATACAATTACTATCAAAATGATTGACGTGCCTTCGGATCTTGATTCTTCAATATTCCACCTTATTCAGAGCAATTTACCAATTGAATAAAATTCCAAATTCACTTTTATTATATAGTATGCACAATAATAATAAATATATAAATATTAAGGGTGTAAGTACACAAAAGTAATTAAGTCTAGCTCCTGCAATAAGTTTTTGGCTCACTATTTTAGAAAACTTCAAATACATAAGTTGTTCAGATTTTGATGATTGGAGTCGATCGGAAGTTGATTTGTTTTAAAAGTTCTTCATTACCCCAAAAAAATGCCGCAAAGTGGAGCGTTTTTAAAATTTCTAGCTCCTATTAACTCAAAATCTACCGCCTTTTTCATATAAGTTTATATACCAGTCTAATCCGAAATTGCATTTTATTTTGATATCGGGTTGTGCTTTTTTGAAAATACCTTTTGTTAAATAGATAGTAACGAAAATTAAGTATTTGGGCTTATTATTGGTCTTGTAATTAGTTGTATTAGTGACATGTGACATTTCAATTATTGAAATATTGAAATTTGTCCAAATTCAATAATTTCTTTAGAAACGATAAAGTGCATAAGAAGTGATAGGATCATTCCTTATTATAATTTGAAATATTTTGTTTGTTTTAATTGTTTGATTTCATTTTTAATCACAAAATAAGTTACATTGGGAATATTTCATCGAAATAACGATTTCTAAAACTTTCTAGCTTAAAGTTAAAATTTTTGATTAAATCAGAAAGGTAATGAATGAGTAATTAAATTTTTGATTAAATCATGCTAAATTAATTGAAAATCATACTGTACATTTTTTATGTTATACGTTCGTATACCATGCCATACCAAAATTAGTGATTACCGTTTCTTTGTTGAGTTGTGATTTGCGACTCTAACAATTATCAGGATATTTCGTGTAATAAAATGTAAACTTGTTTGAGCAAGACAATGAGGCAATGTAAATGTAGTGCTCAAGCAGTCAAGTCAAGTCAAACCTTATCGAACATGGCTGGTAAAGTGACAAACAAGAGGAAGAGAAAAGATTCGGAATTGGATTACGATGAACACGAAAAGATCATCGAAGCACTGAAGAAGACTGAAGAAGAAATCCAACTTGTGAGAGGTCAAGTTGTAGAGGAAAAATTCCTCGTGGAGAAAAAGTTTAAAAGCATTCAGAAAACACACAATGACAAGCGGAATGCTCTCATTGCCAAAATCCCAAATTTTTGGAAAATCGCAATAAAAAATCACCCAAAGCTTTGGCTCCTCGAAGATCGAGACGAAGGATATTTGAAATTCCTTCAGAAGTTCATAGTCGAGTTAATCGATGCCAAGGGTAGTTATCGGTAATTTAAAATCAATTTATTATTCACAAATTCACTATAAGACCAACCAATTAATATTCTTAAGGTAAATTGTGAACCAAAGCAGACCATGAGAATTTTTTATTCAATTACAGATTCGTTTTCACATTCGCTACCAATCCGTTTTTCACAAACAAATTTCTTGTTAAGACCATGCACGCTCCTGGTGTAAAAGAAAAGGGTATGTTAATTTACTAAAAATTATTTTAATTAATTTCATTAAAAATAATTACTTTATTAATACTGTATTGTGTTCCTTTTGCTTGTATCCCAGATGGTTGTTCCATTTCGTCAAAGATCAAATGGAAGAAAGGACAACTTGCATTGATGGAGGAGAAAATGATAGAGCTCAGAAATAGACGTGGGTTTTGGTGTAAACCAATGGATTTCTTTTCTTGGTACCAAGATACTTCAAACAACCCTGAAACAATGTTTACAGAAGAAGGGGAAATGGATGAATGTTATGAACCTGATCCACCCGTATTTGCAAAAGTAAAATCCCACTTAATATACAAATATTTGATTTTTAAAGATATTTGAAAGTGAAGCTTAATGTTTAAGCTAATTTTTTCAATTGATTTATTGAGGCTTTCAAAGAGGACCTGTGGAAAAATCCAATGAAGTTTTATCTTGATCTTGACGACTTTGATTTGTTCGTATTTTACTTTTATTATTTATTGAATATGATATTTTAATTTTTAGCATGAATTAAAATATTTATTAATTCTTATGATCGATTTATTTTAATTTTTAGTGAATCTGAAGATGATAGTGGTGAAGAAAAGAAGAAAAGGGAATCTGTGGATGAAGAGGACGAAGAAGACGATGACGATTGCTAATTTCAATCTATTAGTTTTTATCATTTTTTATTGTACATTACATTCATTTAATATTTGACTGTTTTTATTCAATTACAAACTTATATTTAATGCAATGTATTAACTCAGCTGTAATCAATTTTCTTTTATTAATTTACCATTTTGGTATTATTTCTTCCTTTTGCTGGCCAATTGTAAGACTATTTTATTGTCATTTTTTACAAAATACTTGATAAGCGCGACCTTAGTCATTACATACAAAGACTTATTTGAAAAGTCCTTCCTTCGATAATTAATTGTTACTTTTGTTCAATGTTCAATATGAATTAATACTATATTGACGATATTATGTATACAATTATGTTTGAATTCTTGATTAAATATGATAATTTGTACAATCGGTCTTAAATCCTTTCCCATACCTCACCCAAACTTAATAAACGGGTCCTTATATTTTATACAGACAGACGCGACGATATAGCGCAGCGATGCGATAAATAATCGAATGATTTTGAGGGAAGATGAAACTTTTGCCAAGGCTCCATCTTTGCATCGCTGAATTGACTATTTAGGCATGGCGATTTGTTTGCTATTTATAATGCACATTGTACTATCACACTATCACTAGCACTGCATTTGGGGAACGGACAGACTCTGGGAGGGAAAAGGGAACCTGCATTGAGCGAAGAAAAAAGATCGAAGCTAGGTGGAAACGAAACGAGACGATTCCCGATTCACAATTTTCACAAGTCTTAATTTCCTAACTTGGTTGTTGAGCGTTGATTCTTGCGATTAGTTTGGTCAGGGAAAATGGTAGAATATCATATTTATTAATTAAATTTACATTTTATCGATAAATTCTATAATTTTTACATATTTTATCCTTATTTGATTCCAGGAAGTATCTGCATACAAAGATTATGGGAATGGGAAGCAGAAACAGATTGCTGATGAGCAAAACATCTATCGGATTAGAATTACGCTAACTTCGAAAAATGTCAAGTCTCTCGAGAAAGGTAATTGACCTTTATTTTTGGTTCTATTTTATTGATTACAATCATAATTTATTTATTGAGCTGGAACAAAAGTATGAAATCTAATTTCCATTTTCAACTTTTCAGTCTGCTCTGGTTTTGTCAAGCGTGCCCAAGAGAAGAATATGAAGATCAAGGGACCAGTCAGGATGCCAACGAAGGTATTTTGTATTAATTTTGTAATAATTCATCAGTTAAATTCATCAAATTGCAAATTCTTTTATGAATTATTTTATTTTATTTAATTTATTTTAGATGCTTCGTATCACCAGTAGGAAGACTCCATGCGGTGAGGGATCCAAAACTTGGGATCGATTCCAGATGAGGATTCACAAACGCGTGGTTGATCTTGACGGCTCTTCTCATGCTGTTAAAGACATTGTAAGTCCAAATATTAAATCAAATAACTTGGTCAAACTTAACTAAATATTTCGCTTTGATCAATAAGTTAATTATTGATTAGATAAACACCAAATCTTTGTTTGTTTAGACATCGTTGGATCTTGAACCTGGAGTGGAGGTTGAAGTCACCTTGGCCAACAATTAAACTTCATTGGAGGAATGAGCTATTTTAACAGATAATCATGGAATAAAACCCATTTTTTACCATCTGATATTCATACCGAATATGAAACTTCATTTTTTGATTGCTAATATACATATTATTATATTTATTTATGGATACCATTTAACTTGCCCCAAATTTAATAGACCTTACCCCAATTGTAAAATAAAATCTAAAGTAAAATATAGTCCCCATGATGCTTTACCCCAAGACCACATATTCGCACTCCAAATTATTTATTCCAAATGCCCCAATATAATAACCATATACCCCAATGTTCATGTCTTAAAATATCTTATGATTAACACATTCTTATGCAGATTTAAAGGATCTAAATAAGAAAAGGTACAAAAACATAACAAAAGGTGATAGAGTCACGAGTTTTCATACATTGGTTGACAATCTCATTTTAAAGGCTTCCTAAATTATCAATATTACTCCTGAATTTAAATGAAATCTTCTTTATTAATAATATAATTTACAAATACGTTGATTATTAAAATGCGAATTTTATAATATAATCGACAATTGCGACATTTAAAGGTGAGAACTAAATATATTATATTTCTTTTAATTTATCAGTGATTATTCATAATAATTGGCATAATCTTCTATTGTAATAATAAAATAGGAATGTTCCAAAAACTACAATTTTATTCTTCCTCCGACTCTGAGGAGGAGATCGTTGAACCGGTTGACGAGGAAACCTGGAGATATAAAACAAAATTCTCTACAGAAGGAGATAAAATTTATTACATCTGCAAATTTTCTAATGAATGTGAGTCTAAAATTCAACTTTTCATTAAAAACAATGTACAAAATGTTGAACTTTATCGAAATGAACTTAAACACCCACGAAAACTAGAAAAGGATTGGATTAAACAAAAATGTGAAATTAAAAATAAATGAGCTTTTTTCATCCGGAATTACTAAACCAAAAGCCATTTTAAGACAATTGCGACAGGCTGAAATAGAAGAACCAAAAGTAACCCAAATATCTTCATCTTTGCTAAAAGTGCGAAAGGAGCATTATGGAAAGCCTGTAATTTCACAGGTCAACTGACCAAACTTTGAGAAGATCACAAAAATATTCCCAATTATGTAGATGAGCCATATATTTCAAATTATGTTGTTGATGAGTTTAAAGAAGATAGAAAGAACGAATTTAGATATTTTTTAACAACTCAAAGGCTCATTTCTCTAACCAAAAAAACATTATTTTACACGCTGATAATACACATAAATTGATATGGAACGGATTTCCAGTAATTCTCGTGGGAACCTCAGATAAAAATAAAACTTTTCACCCATTTGGACTTGCCGTAACATACGGTGAATCAACCGAAGATTACGAATTTATATTTCGATCACTAAAAAACGATGATAATTATTCACCTACTGTTCTTGTGGCAGATTGTTCTGAACAAATTACTTGTGCTTTTAAAAATATATTTGAGGATGATTTTAAAAGAATCCACTGTTGGACTCACGTCAACAGAAATATAAGGGCTAAACTTGTTTTGATCAAATCATTAAAACTTCAAACCGAAATCATGAACGACATCATTTTTCTTCAATTGTCAAGAACAGAGGAACATTTTTTAATTGGAAAAAAATTATTTATAAAAAAATGGTCAAATGATGAGGATGTCGTTGAATTTTTGAATTATATGACAAAAGAATACTTTACAAAATTTGATGGCTGGTACGAAGGTTTAGCGTCAAATGCTCCTTCTACCAACAATGCGCTTGGGACCACCAATCGATTGATAAAAGACGAAGGAACTTTATGGGGGCGTCTTCAATTGGGACATTTTATTGAAGTATCTAAAAAAATCAGAGAATGGTCCCATTTAAGAAATCATACAAGCCAAAATACCAAACCGTTTGCTACACTCACCCTTCCTCTTATGACAGACCTATAATTGGTCTAGAAGCAACGTTGAAGTCAAAATGACAATATAGCATTTTAAATATATTTGGATAAAATGTTATACCATTAAGATATCATACTGCAAAAAGTAATTAGCAAAAGGCAAAAAGGTAGTTTAAATCAAAAAACTTCATCAACCTAGCAAAAAACTAGTTTTTTTACCTACCCTGGTTTCAATAGTAAATGTTTTACAGAAACTATATATTCGTGTAATATAAATGAAATGGACATTATAAAATGTAAATTAAAGTTAATATCAATGTCAAAAATTTAATTATTTCGTGATCTGGCTGCCAGAAATGTTCTTGTGACTTCAGGAAATATCGCTAAAATTTGCGATTTTGTACTTTCACGTCAAGTTTTTGAAAATGCAACATATACGAAAAAATCAAAAATAAAACAAATTATTAATTATTAATCTCATAAACTGATTAATCGTTTTAAATGACATAATCTTAAAGCTTAAGGTTCTTATTTGTGTTTAGTGTCCGGATCTAGGTAGGGGCGAAAAAAAATTTCTTGGGTGTCCTAAATGTGAAGGTCCTCATTAGCGTTTGTAATTAAATTCCAAAATTTTTCTTGGAAGCTGACGTTTTATTAGCCTTTCGAAATTAAATTTCAAAGGGAGCCTTCATTAATGTATATCATATGATTTAAAAATTAATTTAACTAAAAGTTCTGAGCTCGGTAATTTTAAAAAAATTCTAAATCTAAGTAATTAAATTATATTTATAAATTTAAAATTAAAATTAGTTTGTTTTAATTAAGTATGAATAAGAGAAATCCGACGTTTGGTCTTTTAGCATTACTTTGTGGGAAATCTTATCTCTAGGATTGAATCCATATCCTGGATCAAATTCAGTTGCGTAGGAGGTCAGAGGAGGACAGTCCTCCGGGCCCGGCCAAAAGGGGGCCCCGCCGCGGCCATGCTTTGCACTAGTTATTATTGACTTTAATTTTTTTAAATTTATTTATTTAAGTATTTTAAATTTTCAATAAATTTACAATTTAATATTAAAAATATCGGGGCCTGGCGGCCCTAAATAATGGATTATTGTATTTAAATTAATGTTAAGTAAGTTATTAAAGTTTTAAAATTATTTTTTAAAAGAAAATATAATTTCTGGCCCTTATTATTTTAATAAATATTTTTTGAACCTCAAGGTTCATTAAATTTTATTAATTAAGCATCAAAAATTATCTTTTACGTATTATTTTCTTATCTTTTGGTTATTTAAAATCAATCATCTTTAATGTTTAATATATAATATACCCACCCTATGCTCAATGTATTT
>JAQGBZ010000791.1:0-12190 GCA_034687125.1 Neelides folsomi
CAATCGACATTTCCGGTGCCGCGACCTGCTCCCTTTGGTCAACCGAGCCTACTCCTTATCGCACCCCGCTTTGATCAAGAATATGATGCAGCTAATTAGAGATGCAAGAGGCTCTACTTATGCAGGGCTAGGCTCCGACCGTCTTGTGAGAACTGCGCATCCTCACATTATACAATAAAGCAAACTAATAAAGTAAGGTTACAGCTTATAAATAATTTCAATTGAAGTACAGATACAGTATTATAATGTAAATACATATTGTAAATAAATAATTATAAATACTATAATACAGAGTGTAAATAATATGGATGTACCATAAACCATAAATAAGATATTAAAAATAAGAGAAAATAAAACCTGTAATTTATGTTTATTTCTTGGTCACAATTTCCAGTGTGAAATCATAAGAGTCTGAATGAGATAAAGCTTCAGATGAGTCGCCAACAACAAGCGACCTCGAGGGCCTTAAGCCTCAAGATTACATTCAAACATTTTCATTTTACAGTCGGAGTATGTTCATTCGAGGATTGTAAAATAATGCGTGTAATGAAAGGGAGAAAATGAGGATTCTTACTTTCCTACTCTTCCTGTTTTTCCTCTCTCATACAACATACGATTCATACGAACATACGGATATACCATACATACTTATATACATATATGACTGATTGTGAGTCAGTAGTATAAACATCCCTACTTAATGTTTTCATCGAGGCTTGAATACTAAAGGAAGAATATTACATCTCTGTATTATATGGTATACTGCAGTCAAATGACATTTCACATGTGAGAAAGTTCTCAGTCTACTTGAGGACACTTTTACAATAGAGGTACATTAAAGGGTTGTGCGAGAGATAAAATTGCGAGGAAGATGAAAAACAAAGGAAAGTTTCTTGGGGGAGGAAGAGAAGGAAAATAAAGTACAAGTTAGTTTTATAATAAAAAGGAACCACATTGGGTTTTAACAACAATTTAGTGTCAGCATATGATCATTTCCTTCCATCTCCTTTTCATCACAACCGGTCGACCGCTTTCACTTTACCAAAATTTTCATACTTTTTCTATTCCCCGATATAAATCTCTTATGCTCTTCGCTTTTTTATTTTTCCCTCGTCCATACCAAATGTGAATTACTATTACTTTACCACTAAAATAAAGGCTTTCAAAGGAAAAGTTTTTTTGCGTAAACCGCGTGTTTTGATGCGTGATCAGTGATCTAAAATTGATTACATACCTTTTAAATAAGAGTAAAGTACACGCCAGATACTTATACCATACATATTATAAGAGCTTATTATGTATTTTGTCGTACATTATACATGTGCTATATACTGTAATAAAGGTTTTCTCTGACTACACATGCTAAAGACTACGTTATATCCTAATTCTTATTTAATTAATTAGTTTTAAGAATAGTGGAAAGATAGTTAAACTTCTTAGTTTATAAACTCGTATATCACAAGGAATTAGATCAGAAGTTTGGTTTTCGTCTGGGAGGATTTCCATCATTGATTTTTCAATCACACTTCTGTCGTCACGAAGAAAGACTCAACGTATGTCAATGGAAGTTTTAACATTTAACATATACCAATAAGACTAATAAATACGAAATTTTGACTTCTATTGTTGGTTTTTTAGAATTTCTTTTACCAATTTAGCCAAAAATTGTTTCCTCCTTTCAGTTCACTGCATGAAGGGCTAAAAGGTTAATTAAAATTCTCTTAAAAGAAAAATAACAACAGATAACATCTCTCAGCTGGATCATAGATCGTGGATAGCTTCAGTATTGATCTGTAAAGGGAAACTGGCAAAAGTAAAGTCACGAACGAGGCACAATACATGTAGTAACTATACACTTGTAGTAACTATATACAAAAGAATAAAACTTATCGCGATTATAATAATCGACTAAACTTTATTAATTATCATTAAAATAATAAATCATTTATTTTTACAAAATCATATTCAATAAGAATTTAAGTTTACTAAAAATATATTATAAAGAATATTTCCAACTTTGAAAGTACAGATACAGTTTTTATACGTATATCGGTATTTTGGGGAATGTTTTGATTTTTGCGAAAAAAGAAATGCTATGTAGGATACCGTAGGATACAACAGAAGCGAAATTCCTTGGAATTGTTATGAGAATGCGAATTTTGTAGATTGTGCAAAGTTCTGATGTTTGTCGAAGTGAAAGGTTGAACGAGTCACTGGAGACGGAAAGAAGGTGAAGGAAAGGGCAAGAATGTGGAAGGACCCTTTGAGATCTTTCAAGAGACCCAATGAGGATGAAGAGAAAAAAGAAAAGTCATAAATCTCATAAAAATCAGATAGATCTCGGAGCGTAGGTTTCTAATGTCTTTGATTTCCTGATAGCCCTCTAACCAACTCCATTCCCTCTCAATGGGCATTTGAGACAAGAAATACTCACGGTACGAGTGCCGAGGGACAAAAGCCCATTCATTGATTCCAATGGTAGGATCCGACAAGTATCAAACAGATCTTCATCCTTCTCCTTCCTCGATTCACTCATTCTGGGGGAGGTTCAAATGGGGCAAAATAAAAGATTTCCAAAATCAAGCGTCTATTATTCTTCTCGAGCACTGCCGACTAAAACAATTCTATCCAACATCCGAGTCAAATAGCATAAAAACAAAAAGGTTATCCTTCTCTCTCCATTTAGGCACAACAAGCAATATTTCTTCAAAAGTCCTTCCGCTCCTACTTTTAAAATTTATCTACCTTATATGTACTCGCGGCCCCAATCTAGGTAAGAATAGTTTTTATAAAGTTTTATACCAGACAAAAGAAATTCATACAGACAACATACAGTTATGTAATATAAGACATTTTCTAAATTAAATACTGCTTATATGAACTGTGTATAATATACGTATTTATGCAGTATATTATGAATGTATAGTATATTATGTATGTAGTTATATTGTGAATCTCAGAAATTATGAAATAAAAGCTTAAATTCTTGGAAGTAATGTAGAAGTCATATACAATTTCAAGTGACCGAGTTTGAGACAGAAAAACGCTATTCATTAACTTAAAGGAAGGAAAAAACTTATCTGCAAACTTTCCACCATAAAAGTTAAAATAAGGAAAGACTTCTTTCTTTATTCAACTTTTCGCACTTGCTCTCCTTTTCAACCTCATTGTGCATTTCATACATTGATGTTTTTAAAGAAAGGACGCAAAGGAAAAAGTTGAGAAAAGCTATAATTAAACACTCGTCTGCGAATATGTGGAAAGCTATTCAAAAAAGAATAAACCTCCAAAGGAAGAATAAAAATATTGATAAAATATTGGAACAGATCTGAAGAGATTCGGAACAGATGACATTCAATATTGATTTCATATGTTGATTCAGACTTTTCGCAATTTGAGTTCAAACCATTTATGATTGAGCAAATAACATGGAGTTTGCATATGCCATATTGGACATAAATACTCTGGGGATTTTTGAATATTCTTCGATTACCTATCTTATACATTACTTATCGCATAAATACGGCCATATAAATAAAGTACCGAATTGCATGTATTTGTATGAGATATATGGTATATGGTATACAATATTGTAGATGAGAGAGAAGTTTGAAGATTGGAAGTTATCAATAATAGAATTGAATACAACTGGCAATCTTCTTGATAGGTCTTTGTAATTTATGTGGTCATAACCTACGAACGAGGTCTGTAAAACTGCCGAGCGATTCCTTTATTATATACTACCTCCTGGGCTCAAAAATTTACTCGGAGATTTCCAAGAGGAAAGTTATTTTCCCTTAGTAAAGATAAAGATGAAGATAAAAAGATCTTCCTGAGAGCTTATGCCCGTAAGATCTCCAATGGAGGAACTATTTAAAATCTCATGACCCGTTGAAGAGACTCTTGTGCTGGTAATGGTCACTATATTCCCTATCTCATGGAAAAATCCATGATTTACCAAAGGGACAACAATTATGATCCAGAAGGTCTCAGCCCCATTAACCCGCGTTATTCCCTCCATCGAACACGGAACTCCCAGTTTTTACTAAAGGGAATTGTTGGACCAGAATCCCTTTAGACCTTTACTGGACAGCGAACCATTGAGGGAGTTAAAATACCAAATACCCGGTTTATTTCCTTTCACGCTTCATATGGAGAATATAAAAGCGGAATCTCCCCAAGACAGAATCTGGAAAGTTAGTTAAACGAATCAAATGACTCTCAACCTTTCAACTATTAAGTGAAATCGTAAAAGCAGATGACCAAATGACCGGACGCGTCATATTTTATCCAATTTTACCTTCAAACCTCGTTTCTTCCATTGGTGGTTCAAAATGCTCTGATTTGTTCTTTTGCTATTTGGAAAAGTTGATTGGTAATTTAAAGAAATTACTTGAGCAGGGGACATCAATAATTAAATACTACAGTACATTTACACTGTACACTTGAGACCCAGAGTTCTGGCCCAAAGTTCAAACATCAAACGTGAGCGAAGGTATAAGGTTTAAATTCAACTGACAGCTGAGGGAATAAAAGTTGTCCACATTGACACGTATTTAGGAAATTGGTTACAAAACGCTGATCTTTTCTTTTCGATGGTAAAACCCAGATCGTAATAATGAATTGAGCCACAGTTTCCGCAAATTCCCAATTTCTGGTCGAAATTGGATAGAACCGCTCAAGGCCAATTGATCCTATTTCCGATTCTCTTTCCAAATCCCCTACTAAGCCTTTCACCTACATAATAATCATAGCGGAAATGAGAAAAAGGGGTAAAAAAATCCTGCCGTTTTACAACTCCTCAAAGACAAGAATCGTCTTGTGATGACCGGATGATGAAAAGGCGGAGTTGAACAAAGGCAGTTATTTCTCATGAACTCGATCAACACTCTTTTCGAGTTTTCCCCCCAGTGGGGCCAACATATAAAAATCTAACCGAAAGAATCCAAAAGAGACGAAAGTTGGGAGTGAATAAAGAAGCCGAACAATGGGAGTAGCTGAAAGAAGTAACTGATCCAAGAGAGAGTGAGTGTAGGTGAAAAGAACTGAATTTCCTTCCATCCATGAGATATAAAATGGGCCGATGGGAGGAAAAAAGGGAAAAAATTAGAATTTGCAGGAAAAGCAGAATTCTAATCTTTATGACAGGATTGGGGAATGCAAGGAGTCGTTGTAGAACGACTGCACCATGCTATATCCTCAATGTGTATAAAGAGATATAAATCAGCCATCTTGATAGATACACAGACTGGAGGAACCATAAGTTCACTTCGACCTTCTCCGACTCGAGGTAATTCTTTGGACCGATTCACAAGGTAAAGGCGTGAGTGAACACGGAGGAAGAGGAAAGGAGACTCAAACCACCTTCAACACAATTTATTTCTCTCCCGCTCTCATTCACTTAAATCACTTATCTCTTCATATAAGAAATTACAATTACACTTATGTGTGTACTTTTATCTACCATACGTATATGGTACTTGGATGATATGTGCTTATTCTGTTATATACTTATATATACATATAAAACTTATATCTTAAGTGTATGTATACCTGTATAGTAAAATGTCCACCTTCCGCCGATTGTAAAAATTTGGATAAAGGAAAGCAAGATTTCACCAATGGTCCAGTAATTTTATTTTTTTACATTTTCTCTCCTGTCATCAGTTATCATTTTCCATTTTTTTATACATTCATTTTTTTTACATTGTTATACAATTTTGTCTGAATATATTTTATACTTTGTATGTATAAGTTCGTGTTGTTTTTTCTCATCTGCACTGGTTTCTATATACTTGGAAGGAAGATCATGTGATGAAAAATAAATATTACTTCTTCCGCACACATTTCCCTCATCTTCTGTTCCTTCACCCTCCAGTGAGTACATTATGCGAAATGTTCTTTCCCTCTCTTTATGACATCTCCGCCTGGCCAATCTCCTCACGTGTTTCCTCACATCCTCTCCACATCCTATCAAGGTTTATGGAGACGAGTCCATAGCCAAGGACATATAAAAAATAATTTTACTGCAGGAATGAGCCTGGGAAAAACTCCACTGGGCTCCACAGATTTTGTAATCAACTTTATCTCCGAATAAACATGATTGTTTTGAAGTACTATATTCATCATCATGTCTGCCATATTATTTTACAATGTCTATCACAGACTCAAATTTTGAAAAAAATAGTTTATTATGGTTGAATTATAATAAAATAAATAGCTTTGTATAAAAAAACTTACAAAAAGGAAAAAAGTAAATTGGAATTTTTCATGGACTCATTTCACCGTAAGTAAGAAGCAATATAAAATACCTTATATTATTTTCTAAAATCATATTATGAACAAGAATGCATTATCCCATGAAAGAATCCCATTATCTGTGTCAATGTGACGGGAAAAGATGATAAGACTAAAAAGAGACAAAGAGGTTTCCTCACGAACATCATGAAGATCCGAATTGAAAGGGGAAAGTGAGTGAAATGTAATAGAGAAAACAAGAGGTGTAATTTGTCGGGGGATAATAGCTTTGAGATTGAGAGGCCTTGGGTGAACAATGGGCCTTTATTTCCTCACAAAGAGAGGCAAATATGATGCAATAGAGTTAGAATCTTCACATTGACAATTGCTCTAAACCATTTTCTTCAGTCCAGGGCAAATATGTATCAGATGCCCTATTACGTGATCTGCCTTGCCAATCGCTTTTGTCTTTTTATTCCTTTGTCTTTCCCTTCCTTCTTTCAAGGTTTTACTTCAAACGCTATAGATGAATTAGATGAAATTAAAGAGGATGTAATTAAATGTCAAACCTAAAGATCGTTAATTATATAATTACATAATTAATTATATAAATTAAATAATTAATGCATATTGATATTATAAAAGGAGAGATGTTTTTTAATGGATATGAGTAAATATGAGTAATATAGTAATACATATTGAATTAGTAATATATATATGGTATATAATATGTGTATGGTGAATATGTAAAATTGGAAAATCTTTTATTTCTCAATTAGTTGACCTTTAAATTTAAAAATGTTAATTGATGAGTGGATTTTAGTAAATGTGCCGCAGATGCAGTAGTAGAATAAATTGAACCAAAAACATTTGACTTTTTAATTAACATTTTTATCTCTCGATTATATTTTATAAAGGCTTTGACTTAAAGTGAGTTTATATAAAAATTAATTTAATCAGTCTACATTATAATTTGCTAATTTAAAAAGTTTTTTCAATACCAGTACGTCCTTTTGGGTATTCGGTCTTCTTCAATTTTCTCGTGTTCCATGATCTCCATTTCAAAAGTTTTGAGCTGAGGATTGAATGTGACAGCTTCAACAACAGCCGCCTTCGTATCCTTCTCACTTTCTGAAAAGCGTATACAAACTTTTAGTGAAATAAAAGGGTTAGGAGAAAACTGTCCCTGTTAGTAAAACACACTCAACCTCTTCCGAATGGCCGAATAACCCACAGAAAGAAAATTGAAAATTCTCTCAGAGTCAAAAAGTTGGTAATGGAGAAAATGGAAAGGTTCCCCATAATGGTAATCCCCCTCCCTCTGAATTCAATTTCGCTTATCCATTCCGAGGGGTGGAAAGCGGGGAAAATTGTAGAATTAAAGATGGAAAAGTGAGGAGGTTAATGCCTTCATGCACTCAAACGAGCTACTCATGCATAATCTATGATAATAAAATTCTGGAAAAATCTCTTCCAGAGATCAATTTAGATCCTATTAAAAACGCTATTAAAATGAAATAAAAGGGTTTAATGGTTCGAATAGGTGATTTTAATACTCATATTCATATATCTACTGTTCTTCATTAATTTTGATTATAATGTTTAAAAATTAATATTTGTTAGATAAGCCAATGTAAACTAACACTAACAGAAGAAAATAAAAGTTCTGGGAAATAAGAACAAAGGATAGCAGACCTTGCATGATAATGAAAATTTCCATAATACAAAAATTTATAGTGAAATTATTATAAAGTGTAATAAAAAGTGCCATTTTAGATACGCCATTACTCCATTACATACGATTACTACAAAGACTACAATGTATGAATAGTATGATTAAGATAAGAAACCCTTAAAGCTATGCATCATACTACATTTAATACTTTTTACTTACCCATATATGTTCCAGGCGTTTTATAATCGAAAGTTTCATAAGCACCAGCGGGCATGGGAATAACCCTCCCGGTCCTTTCCGAGACCCGAACACGTTCGCCTTCTTCAGTATAGCGCCATTCAACTGTTGTGGGTTTTCTGCAGACAAATTTAGTCAATACTTTTCCTAATTATCATATCATTTGGAAAATATTCCTGAAACCATTTAACCATTACATGTACAAAACAAGAGAATTGCTATAAGAGAATTGTTACTGAGAAATGTTATCGCAAAAAATATATTCAATTTAAACGCAAATTACGAAAACCACCAACATTACTTATTTGAACCAATACCAAACCCAAGATTGAAAAGATCACATAAAAGCAAATATTAATAAAATAATCATAAAGTGAAGACCAATTAAAATGCAATGAAGGAATAATTAATTGTAAGCTGAGCAGAAAATAGTTAAGTTAAGAAACAAAGAAAGTTTTGGTGGGTTTTAAGAAAGGGATTTTCTTCTTACTCATCTGTTGGATCGACCAGAACCACATGATGATTAATTAAGAGAGGAAGTTCCTTTCTTGTGTAAATCCCTGGGAAGTCTTTCATTTTCCCCTCAAGTTCCAATTTCCAATTCATGCCTTGAACGAAAATCCAGTTCCTCTCTTGGATAACCTTTTTACAATTTTCATGTAATGACTTATTGATCACCCCCACTATCTAATTATTAAAATGGGATCATGCGAAAGTCTTACTTGAGACACAATCCCGAGCTTCCCTGCATCTTTCCCAACAAGGATTTGAACCCGATCTCCTTTAAATATGGTCCAATCTTTGATGGGCTCCACGAACACTTTTACAAATGGTGGGATGGAAGGATGTTTGGCGTCGTTGTCCGCTGCCCATTGATCTGTCCAAGGGCGATGGAGATTGAATCGAAATTCCCTTCTTTTGAATTGTCGAGGTAAATTTGACCTTATGTTCGGTGTCGTATATTCGACCTATTATGTAGTAAATAATAAAATTAAATAAAAACTGAAGAACAGTTAAGTTAATGGATACAAAAACTCGCCCGCATGTTAGAGAACAGGGAACATGTATAATTAAGCATTAGGTGTAATATAAATAAAATACTTTAGTATTTAAGTAAAATGGGTATGTATTTTATAAGAAAATCAATGATGTAACCTTTTCCATCGTCCGCTTTATGTACGCTTCTGGTAAATTAGCGTATTTTTTAGTGATGTCTCCAACCTTTTTCGTCACACACCAAAGACTGCTCGTAAATCTCATTTTTTCACTTGAGCAATATTTCACTTGACTCTCTTTGGGGTTGTGAGTTATAACTTTAGGGAAGTGAAGGTTTAGAAAACCCCGTGTTTCGCTATTTTAAAAGAAATGAATGTACTGGTTTTTTTTCCTGAAATGCAAAAATAAATAAAATAAGTCGGCATAATGGATCCCTTCAAGAACTAAATTGCTTAAAACTTATACAGAGCAAATTCTTATTATAATATGTATGAAAATGCGAATTTATATTTAAAAATGATTATATTAATTTATATATAAAAGTTTAAATTTCAAATATAAATAATATTATAAATGTAAATTACACAAATATATATACCTAACTCTTTTGTATAATATTCAAAATTAATACCCATTTGAAAAGGTTAAATTTTACAAATTAAAGTTATGTTGAATCTACATTATTAAAAATCAGTAGGGGTAAATTACCTATATAATTCCTTAATTGTAATTGTAAAGTAATTACAATTTACATTGAAATCCCTATCGGTTATTGGGGGATTAGAGAAATAGAAAGGAACCAGATGACTAAAAGCAGCAACTCCCCAACTCAATTTCTATACAAAAGATCTTTGCCGAATTTTGTATCTTGGAAAGATGAATTCCTTATTTCATTTACAAAGAAATCTATTGAAATCTCACCTTGAACTCTCCCTCTTGACCCTCTGCAGAAACTACGCCAAACCGACGGGATCACGTAAGCTGAATTTTTATTCCATCGAAGAAGAGAAATTAAGTTAGATTTGGTCACACAAATACAAGGCAGCTGAATGGGGATTTCTATTTCTTTGAGTAAAGATTTTACGCGCATGCAATAGGGATTCGCTTCTTGGACCAAAATGAGAATTTCACGATTTCTTTCACCACTTTCTCCTCTAATTGAAATTATGATTTGGGCTAATTGAAATTAATTATTAATTAGCATTATATTATATTAGTGTAGTATTAAAAAGTGTTATATTTTTAAAAAATATTATTTTTTAACGTAGCGATTCCATCATTGGGGAAGGCAATGAAAAAAGGTAAAGGCGCTGTTGGAAGCGTTGGGCCCTCAATACAAAAGAGAAAACTTCCAGTTGAAACTGATACGAAAAGATTAGCAACTTATTTATGTGGCTCAAATCTTAATGAGGAAGGAGAAGACATTAAACTTGGAGAAGACAGCGAATATCCGGATTGGCTTTGGAAGCTTCATATTGGTAATTTAAACATTTTCCATGCTTTTGCAAATACCATAATAATTGACATATATGAATAATTTATTCTATTATATTTAAATACGAATGATTTTATATAGCTTCTAAATTGATAATGTATGCATTTTAAAGGCCCTCCAAAAACATTGAATGACTTGGACCCAGAGACGGACGAATATTGGGAATTATTAAAAAAATTAGATAACATAGAAGCAAAGAAGTTGTTGAGCCTCAAGAAGTTTTAAATAGTCAGGATGAAAATGTTGATTGTAAATCATTTTGTTTTACATTTTATATATGATAGAAAATTGAATAAATGCGCAATTAAACTTTGAATACAAAATATGATTGCTGATTTGCTATATTTGCATCTTTACGATATATAAATACATTACATAAATGTATTTAATTCATACCTAATTCAAAAATGAAAAAGATAAATGTAATGTACAATAAATATATTAATGTATAGTAAGCTATGGTATAACTTAATATTATATTATTTAAACAAAATAGTTATATATGTCATAATTTAATACATTTTCGTTTTAATTATACTCGCATATTATTCATCATAATTAAATTTAAATATTTTTTAGTAACTCATCCAATTTATTTCGACCATATAAGAAATTTTAGGGAGATTTTCATTTAAGCTGGCGGATCTTCTGGATTTGTATCAGGCGGGGATCTTTCCAATCCAAGAGTTACGAGTGTCGGCTCGACGTGAGTCTCTAAAGTTTCAGGATATTTGCGCTCAATCTCCCGAAGGAGATCCTCGCCGCCTTGGGAGAGAATTGCCGTTTTAACATCAATCTCCCCATTTAAAACCAAATTCCTCAGTGATAAACACCCGCTCTTCTGGAAAAGAAACAATGGAGAACATTAATGAGAAACCTCCGTTCATTAACTATTTATTTCCTAAATACTTATGTAATAGGGTTCATTCATTGATAGTCAAAACTCGCTTTCTATTCAGGACATGGTCAGAGTGAAGTCGAAAAAAGCAACTACGGAAATGAAAATGATTCAAAGTGAAACGGAAGTTTCGGAAATACGTCGATTAGAAAGCGAGAGAACTTTTGGATTAGATCGGATTAGAGAAATAACCTGGACATAAACAGAGGAATCCATGAACTTCCTCATCATGTTCATGATGAAGGGAATTTCATTGTGACCTGATTCGCCTGACATTCGTTCCGGAGTGTCATGAATGCAAGGCAGGAGAAGGCAACTTCAATTAAACCCAAATCGTCCTGTACAAAAGGTTCATTAAAACCCGTTTATTGGAACTTCCTTTCATCCCCATCAAATGTATTCCATTTCAATTCATTGAACCTTCGATCTCAATAAACTCCTCATAATACTCACAATGGCACTTTGGAACCCATTTGTGCCCCGTACAATATGCTAGAAAATTAAAGCAATGATGGCCTTTATTGCTACTTTACCTGGTAGAGATCCGAAATGGTCAAAACCTGCCTGGTAAGATGATAAGGACCACATTTAGCTCTCACAATTGGACTCACGTTAAGGTAGAGGAGAAGCGAAAGGGAGTTTTTCATTAACA
>JAQGBZ010000792.1:0-12174 GCA_034687125.1 Neelides folsomi
AGTATATGTCGGGTAGCTTGGAGGTCGGATAGTCGGCTAGCTTGGGGCTCGGGTGTCGGGTCCCAGGGAGGTCCCGTAAAATTTTCATTTTCTCAAATATTTTATAATTTTATTCGACATACCTCTAATATTGTAGTTACGCTATTACTTATTTCATTTTAAGTCAAAATTAATTAATTTTCTGATTAATTTTTTAGAGTATTGCCAATTTTGAATCCACGAGACGTTTGTGACGACATTGTTGCTGGGATTTTGTGCAACCAAGAACAAATTATCATTCCACGTTATACTTCAGCCCTTATTCTCCTTAAATAGTAAGTTACTATTGGACCCATTGAGATTTGTCATTATTCACAATTAATCATCAATTTATTTATTTATTAGGTTGTAATTAAATTTTATCATTTTATCGATATTAAATGAATTTACTTATATTTAGTTTATTGCCCGGAGAGGTTGGACGTAAAATCGCGACTGCTGCTGGTTTGACGATTACAATGATGGGATTCCACGGAAGAACTCCCGTTGTTAAAAACGGTGTTCAAAAGAAAACATCATAATTTGCATTTATTTAAATTTTAATTATTTTTTAAGTTTTTTAATTCATTGTGATGGTTAATATACTGGCCGCATAATGAAAAACTGACTTTGTTTATAAATCCTTTTCTGTGAATATTTAAAATAATTACATTTACCTATTACTTAAATAAATTAAATAATTTTAAAATATTTTGAATGCTGATATGAAAAATATTTTAACTCGCCCTGTTTTGAAGAAATTAAAACTTTGTTTTATACTATTAAAATTTTATTCCATCTTTTGATGTTTAAATGACCTACGACAAAATCAATGTTGTTCTTTAACAAGATTAAACATTCTCTTAAATTCATTCTACCATGTCTGGTAATTGTGTTAATTTTCTTTATTATTACGTTTGTTTAAATTTTAACAAAACAATAATTGAGGATTGCTCATTAATTAACATCCCTATGCCTACGTAATGTTCCACAATGTCGTATTAAAAATATGAGTAAGAATGTCAATGCATTCACTTTCTTATATTTTACAAGAATGTATTTGAAGCTATAAACACGTTTTTATCATTATAATATCAAAATAATGAATGTGAAAATGAATGAATAAAAAGTTTTAAATTAAAAAAATAATTGATTTTGGGTATAATTATTATATGTATAATAAGACAATATTAAAAATATCGTCTAATTCTTTTTTTATACAAAGAACGCAATATTGTAAAATTATAATTTTATAATCATGCTTTCATGCCTATTCATGGAATTAGGATTCGATTTAAATTTTTAATAATATTCTCAAAAAATCATTTCCATATCTAGTTATTATATATCGGGCTGAAATATTTAAAGAATCCTATTTCAAAATAAGAATTAATTAAAATCGTTTCTAGAGGTTAATTTCAATCAATAATTAAATTTGAATTATCATGGTACCATAAGTATTGGACCAAATAAAGGAGTGAATTATATGATACGATATTTTCTTTTATTGTTTAACTAAAGTTGGAAATATAAAGGGAAATACTGTGCAATTGAGACTAATAAAGAAAGATAAATCATAGGACAACTTTTAAAATAATTCACGGATTTATTGTAGAAGCTCATTGATTGTTGTCAGTTGTCCTATCAATCGGCACGGTATCATACGGTATGTTCTCTGAACGAGGCAATTGTCCTTAGAGTATTCTTTGTTAAAATATAGGTTTAAACAATAAAAACTTTGATTGACAGAAAATTTATTAGAAAATTATGTACAAACAGCCAATCAAAGAATAACATTGGCGTTGACGTCTGAAGTGTTTTTACTGTACATTCACCATCTAAATTTCTAAATGCATTGCACTATAAGTCGTAATTGTTAAGAATCTCCCTGTATAAGATAGTATAAATATAGCATTGTATAATTTTAGCTTTGGTTATTTTAGTTTTGCATAAAAACCCATTTCAAAATCTTGGAAAATTAATTAATTAACTATAATACACTTCAAAAACAGTTGAAAATCGTTGAACCCTTATACATTTATTATATTTATCTATAATATTGAATTCTGGCTTCTTTAAATGTGTTTAAACAATATAATATTTGAGCAACTAAGCGTATAACTTATTCTACAATTAAATTTCGAATCATAAAATAATCAAAATCTCTAGAAACGATAAAATAAATTGGATTTCGAAATAGGATACTTTAAATATTTCAGTCCCATGTCTATCCGATTATCTACTAGGTAATATATAATGCACGCACTGAATGTAAAAAGGGTAGTTAGTGGTAATTAGCTAATATCAAAAAAGTATATTTGGGAGATAAAATATTGATATAGTCAATCTATATCAATATTTTCTCGAGATTTCTTGAGACGAGGGTGACGGTTTGGTAATCCCATTTCCACTTCTAAATTCACCATTCTCCCTTCCCTTGCGCCGTCCCATAAACCACTATCAAAGTCAGCTGCGAGTATTTGGGGTGAGTTTTCTTTTATACTTTGTTTATTTTTATCTCTCCTTATGTTACTATGCATACTAATAAAAATAAATATACAATTAAATTTATTTAAATTGTTAATTATAATTTTCATTCCTATTTATCTACTATATTATTCAACAAATCATAAAATAGTATTTCCCCTGTGAATCATTGAAATAACTTCTATTATTAGAATTTTACAATTATGTTAAACTTGTTGTTTGAACTTACGGCTAATATTAAGTCATTATAATAATAATATAAAAAAATTCAAGAAAAGTTAAAACACGTTGGAAAATTTTGGCGATTTTAAAATCATAATTTATTTTAAAATTTTAAACCTTAAACTAAAAAGAATCCTGATATTGCAAAGTGAATATTTTTTAAGTTATTTCTATTTCTTAGAACTTAAATAATTAAATAAGGTAATTTAGAGTCAGTTGGAGCATTTATAATATAATAATAGAAATATATTATTAATACTTAGATAAAATACTTAATACTTATTAATAAATTTTTTTTAATTTTCAGATGAGCAAGTTTATATATTTGTTACTTATAATAAAGGCTGTAAGCGGAGAAAATTGTAACATTGGTTTTGATGCTCAAAATCTCAAAGGATGTTCAAATGAAAAAAGAGAAAGTGGAGGAGTCAATTTTTCGTATATCCCAAATAACCGCAGCAATGGAACTGTTTATATAATCGGAGACGTCAATACAGTTTTACAAGGCAAACTCCCCCAAGACACCGTTGACAATTACTGGGACGCCGAAGATTTAATTGGCTTTGGCGCCTCGGCCGTTGGGTCTCTCTCGGGCCTAGGCGAAGGGTTTTATTCCAATGGCCTTGCCCATGTCCGGTCGACCGACAACGAGACGGAAAAATATTTCCAAACAATCCAAGGGCGGGAATTCCGAACTCCGTTTTCCGTCTTTGTCACCCAGCACATGGTTCCGGACGGGATTGTGGAATTGGACGTTGGGAATGAAAACCTCACGCTCTTTGACTTTTACACAAGAGTTTACGAAGCGGTGAAAACGGCGCCATTTTGCTTTTCCGGATGCGCAACATTTAGGCAAATGGACGCCATTGCCGTGTCCAAGGCCCCGATTTACGGCGAACCTCTGTTTGGCAATGTGACCGAGGGATATTACACAAAACCCATTTTTCAAATTCAAAATATTTCGGCAAGGGTTTTTGGCTGTGTGGCGAATTTTAGTCGCGTGAACAATCCGGATTTGTTAATGAAGCTGGGCAGGGCGCTTTATGTGAATCCGTTGGATGCGGGTTCAGCAACGCAATTGCAAGTCCACAGTCACAGTTTAAGTGTTAAATCCTGCGAAAAAGCAAAAGAAGAATTTGGAGAAGTTTATCATCTCCTGTCTAACGCTACTTTAATGTTTATCAACGCGCGAATATTCAAAATAGATTCCTCGGACAAACTTGTGGAATACGAAAAGAACGGATCACTAAAAGATTCAAAAATTTTAATTTTATTCTCTGCCATGGTTCTACTTCACGTTTTTTACTTGTTACCATATTTTAATGTGGAAATTTAATTCAATATGTGATAATTTTAATTAAATTAAAATTTTATTTGTAGTGCTATATTTCATTATTAAATTTTATTATCATTTATCGATATAAATTATAAAATCCTTAAGTGTTTAGTCAAATTTAATATTGATGATTATAATATATAAATCATGTAAATATGAATAAATTAGTCTTTGTGAAAATTCAAAACAAGTTAACATTTTGTTTCGCATTTTTGATTATCGTCGGATTTTTGATTGGCGTAAACTGGACATTGTTGATAACGTGCTTCCATTTTGTATTCTTTGTTTAAATAATTATTAATTTGAGATTTCAACAAATCGAAAGTTGGGCGCTTTTCTGGAAGAATATTCCAACATTGACCAATAATGTCGAATCTATATTTAATTAATAAATAAAATTTTTGTCTGTAACTTAAATAATTTAATATTTTCAATTATGTGAATATTCAAACGTACAATTCCTTTGATGCATGTTTTGGCTTTGCCAAGGAAAGTCCATTTTCGAGGTCTTGGACAAATTCCATGTTCCAAGCATATCCAGGATAGGGGAGATCCCCAAGAGAAAATATTTCCCAAACTGTGATTCCGAACGACCAGACATCAGAGGCAGTGGAAAATGAAAGATATTTGAGAGATTCAAAAGCCATCCAACGCCAAGGCAAAGGTTCCTATTTAATAATTAAATTTTATTGGAAATTATCAAAAAATTAATTTAATAATTGGATTAGTTTTAACTCTTTAACACCTGTTGTTTTTTAACATAATTGGAATATTCGTAAAGTTGCCTTGATAACCCAAAATCTGTTATTCTGATGGTTTGATCTGAATCTACGAGAATGTTGCGAGCCGCTAAGTCTCCGTGTATGACCTGTATAATTATTAAATGAAGTTAACATTTTAATATTTTATAAATAATATAAATTTATTTTGGCTAGCATTTAGGAAGCCAGCACACCATGGTAAAACCATGGTTTAAAATAAAATACCATTGTAACTTTAATGTTGAAAATCCTATCTCTAACTTGAGCCGTACCATGGTTTCTACTCCATGGTGCTGAATTTCCATGGTAAAGACTACCATGGTGCACCAACTCACCATGGAAGTCACCCGTTTTTACCATGGAGGTCAAAATTTCAAATATCAGCTTTTAGCGTCATATATCATCTAATATTTCAAAAATTTTAAATGAACCATCAAAATGCAATTAAGCATTAAAATACACAGGCTAAACCACTTTCTTAATTAAATACATGGAATACTAGAAGTGGGTCTTTCCTTCTCGATCCCCTCCTCCCTATGCTTGCCGAGGAGGTAGGACTTGGGGTTCCCCAACCACCGTCGGCACAGCGGGCACACTTCCGGGTAATGGCAAAAGTACTGGTGACGACCGATGGGTCCTGGTCGGTGGTCGAAGGGTAAAGGACAGGTGGAGGGCCGGGTTAATTGCATTTTAATGGTTTATTTAGATATTTGGGAAATATGAGACAAATTAGATGATATATGACGCTAAAAGCTGATATTTGAAAATTTGATCTCACCATGGTAAAAACTAACGATTTCCATGGTGAGTTGGTGCACCATGGATGCCATTTCCAATAAGTTGGTACACCATGGAGGCTAAATGGTGCACCATGCTAGTCTTTACCTTGGAAATTCGCCTACATGGACTGTAAATTCACACCATGGTACGGCTCCAGTTAGGGATAGGATTTTTAACATTAAAGTTACCATGGTATTTTATTTAAAACCATGGTTTTAACATGGTGTACTGGCTTTCTAAATGCTAGCCTTTATTTTAATATAGGTACGTATAAGACTAAAATAATTTTGATATTGAATTATTCATCAATAATGAAAATGAATTTAACCTTTTTACTACTCAGATAATCCATTCCATCAGCTAACTGTTTTGACCAAATTAATAAATGCTTAGTCCCAAAATAATTTGGATGATGTTCATCAACTACCATGTTCATATACTCGCTAATTATAAGTAATTATTTTTCAATTTTAAACATTTAATAATCAATATTATATATATATAACAGTTTAAATAAAATAATTAACTACAACTTACGTGGATTCAAGAAAGTAATTTTTATTGTTTCGTAAATAGCTTTCCAAAGAACCAAGAGGTAAATATTTGACAAATACATAGACGCTTCCTATGATATTATTTTTTAATTTATTGGTTTGAGATTTAAATATTAAAATAAAAAATGTAAAACCTTTTGACAAATCCTTAGTGTAAGCTCCAATAATTTGAATTAAATTCGGATGATTTCCCAAATAAATCATAATTTTGAGTTCGGATAGAAGTGCTTTAAGATATTGTTTTTCTGAATTTCTCTTCAATGTTTTAACGGCTACTTCTCGATTATCAACAAATCCTTTAAGTACTAAACCATAAGCTCCCGAACCAAGAACAGAAGTAAAATCTAATTAAATATAAAAAATATATTCTACAATCTAATCAATAATTAAAATTTTTTAAAATATTTAATGTTATTATATTTTTTAAATTTTTAGTTTAATATTAATGTAAAAAATTTTTACATTAACATTTTACTAATGACAAAAATATAATAACCGAAAATATTGGTTTTAACTATTTATTATTGCGTTGAACGTTGACGTCAATGACATTTAACGTTGACGTTGACGTAATTTATCGGCATCTCCAAGTTAGCTGGATGCCAACGTGCAAGTTAGCCGAATATTTCCTTCAACGTTACAACTCCTATCTAATCTACAAGTTGGCCGAATAGCTGACGTCCAAGTTAGCCGAATAGCAAAAATACACACTACAGGCGGTCTCCAAGTTGGCCGAATACTAACAAAATATATATCTTATTGCAAGTCAACTTTAAACTTAATGTTGTTAAGAATATTAGCACTTTTCTATTAATTTTACGTCAAATTAATAGTGGTGATAACTTGATCACTAATCTGCCAATAATTTAAAATCATTGTAAACCCAAATAAACCTCGATAAACAAACCTAACCTAATAGGAATAACCAATAAATAAACTATATAATTTATTGGAAAAACGGAAATTAGCCAGCCAAAGAACCAGATTATTTTATGTAAACTACTGTATGATCATATTTTATAAGGCATATATTCAAAATAACGACGATAACTTATTTGTAAATGGGCATTGTGAAACTATGGTCTATTATATATTTCTATTTCTCGCCCCAAAAGAGAATTGTTTTGAAATTATTCGGCTAACTTGGATATCGGCTGTGGTCCCCTATCGGCTATTCGGCTAACTTGCACGTCGGCTATTCGGCCAACTTGGAGATTAGATAGGAGTTATAATGTTGAAGGAAATATTCGGCTAACTTGGACGTCTGCTATTTGGCTAACTTGTACGTCGACTTTCGGGATCTCCCTAATTTAACTATTTATTAACCGATTTTAAATCTTCGTTGGGAAATTTCATATTCTCCTGTATATTTGCAAAGTTGAGCAAAATCATGTGCAAATTCATAATTATTTCCAGCAATTTCTTCTTTATTTAGTCCCTTAACAAATTCTTCAATTTCTTTTTGTGTGAGCCCACTCTAAATTAGAAATTAATATTCGATTTATTTCCAAATATATTGATATAAAAATACTACATGTTTAAAACGTTTATATATTTTTAATATTATATTTAATTTTTATAATAAATTGAAAAATTTTTAAAAAGTATTAGTTTTAACCTTTTCTTTACGAACAAATTTAATATAAACATAAGCCCCAATAAGTGTCAAAAGAAACACAACAATTGGTATTGTAATTATTGTAACAAGATCCGTTTTTGTTTCTACAGATATAATTAGTTTAATATATGAATGTATGTATAATGAATAAATAAATAAATAATATAAAATAAATATTTTGTTCAATATTTAATTAAAATACTGTTTATCGAAACAATAAAATCTTTTTTGTCTTTTCCAAATGGGCTGGAAACAACACATGTATAAGTTCCCTCGGAAGACTTTGTCAAATCAAAAGGCAGAATTAAACTTTTTCCATCTGAAGAATCAGATGCCCCAGTTCTTTGTTTCTTTATCTGAAATTCACAAAATAATATTGATTAATATTCCTTTATTAAGAGATATTGATATTATGTGAGAATGTTTTAATTTAAGTGGGTATCGGGATTTATTAAATTTTAAAAGTTATATAAATAATCGAACAGTTCCGTCTTTTTTAAAATATATTTCGAGTGGTGGTGATCCAACTGCATTGCATGTGATGCTTCCTTTTCCTGAGCCTTCAAGGAAACTATGTTCAAAATTATTTGAAGTGATTTTTGGCAGAATTCCCTCTATTTGATATAAAATTATAATTATCAGAAAAAACATAGTTCTTTTTAAATATTTAAAATTTAATTAATTAATATTTAAGATTTTTAAATATTACTTGAAAGGGAAACAGGAAGTGAAATATTTCTCCAATTTTTTGAATACCAGTAAGACGCTGAACAGTAAATTCTATCAATATCACTCGTGAAGATTTTGGAAAAATTTGAAAAGTCACGGTCCAAATTATAATCAATAAATTCTAAATGTGATCAAGTTTTTTTGAAATTTATTCATGGATAATTTAAAGTAATTTAAACATATGTATCTTAAGAAATTCTGCAATAATTTTTTAGTTAAATTTTCCGTCAAGTCATACACACCTTTAATAATGGTCCCATTTTCCCTCTTTGTATACCAAACTACAGGTCTTGACACAACCGGAACGTTAACTTTACAATAATAACTGATCGTTGTATCAGCAAATAATTCATTTGGTGTTAATAAATTCAGTTGAAAATGAACACCAATTTGAGAGTTTGTTCTATCAAATTTCGCCCAATCTAAAAATTAAATAAAACTTATTTAGATTTAATTCATTAATAAATGGAAAAATTAAAGGCTATTTTATTCAAATTGTATGAAAATTTGAAAAAACCTTTTCCATATCCAAACAATTTTGCATTCTTCACATCAACCGCACATCCAAATTCAGTGAGTTTGTTATAAGGACCATTTCCACAATAAACCGTGGCCATCTTTAAAATTGTTCCACTTGATACTCTCATTTTAGATATCAGTGAATCCCAATCCTTGGTTTGGCGAGCCGTATAGCTCCGGTTCACGTATTTCTTAAATATAGAAGCAAGGTTAAAAATAATATAAAAATTAAGGAATCTTCAAATAAATCTTTGCATTTCCAGTTTTACATTATGTGTGGAGTATTTATAAAATATGCATAAATGAATAAATGAAAATTTAAACATAAATAAATAACCGGCAATGCAAATTGTTGACGCAATCGCATAAATCCAAAGTTTTCTGCTGGAATGTAAATCAATTGTTTATCAAACGTTTTATTTTCTGTTTCAATAGTGCAGGTTGGGTTGACGACTGTGTTCATTTTTTTGTCTTCTCTCTCGGAATCGATGGTAAAATAATTATTAACATTAGATAAACTCGTATCTTCAAATCCATAAGGAACTGCATTAAAAATAATAGTATTTCTTTTAAATTATTTCATTATATAATATATAATATATACTACCTATATATAATGACCAAAAATAAGAAATAATTTAACTAATTGTAAATTAATTATTAAACTAAAATATATTTATTAATAATTATTTATTATTTATAATAAACAGCAAAAAGTAAAAATATTAAAGAAAAATTAAAATTAACGTTTAAAATTTTCTTGGTGCGTAATTGTCATTGTATCGACTTCAACATTATGGAATTGCATGACGCAAGTAAAGTCCCCATAATAACTTTTTCCATCATCAATTGTAATATAAAATCCTTCTATTGGTTTATGTATAATTTTTTCCTCATTTAACAAAGTGCTTGCAATTTTCACAGAAGCTTCCAAGTGACTTGAGACACATGGAATCAACAGTTTGCCATCAACAATTTGGGGAACAGTTCTTTTGTTTCTTAAAAATTCAGGTTTTCCATTTTCTACAAATAATTACAATATGATATAATTATATTTATTATAATGTTTTTATATAATTATAAAAGATTAAAAAAATTATTTATGTAAATAAAGTATTTAATAATAACTTAATAAATAATAAATAAATTATGGCCAAAATTTATTTAAAAAAATTACCTTCTTCAAGAAACAAATAAAAAGATGTCCCAATCGAATGATTGAAGATTCCAGGAAATGTATAATTTCCAGTTCGAGGATAATTATGTTTAATTTGGTAAGGGATGCCGTCATTTTGATCGTCATATAGACTATTGGCCGAATGATTGTAATATTGGAAGAGAGCATTGACACTGTAGACTTTTACTTCTACTACA
Organism: Neelides folsomi; assembly: GCA_034687125.1. Classification (NCBI taxonomy): domain Eukaryota; kingdom Metazoa; phylum Arthropoda; class Collembola; order Neelipleona; family Neelidae; genus Neelides; species Neelides folsomi. The sequence continues at coordinate 10,399 of JAQGBZ010000792.1, forward strand.
TATTGATCGTTTGACTCATTCGTATGATTTGACTCTATACTGACATTCTTCCTCCATTCAACAAACATTGCTTCATTGGGCTAAAATATTACATTCAGAATTAAAAATAAATATTTGGCTTACAATGACTCAAAAAATTACACTATCAATTAAATAATATATAAATATTTCCTCTATTATTTTTCGTGTGAAATTTATAATTTATGGTTAATATTAACATTATCATTTATCAATTAAAAAAATTATGAAAATTAACTCACTTGAATTCCATAGTAGATGAAATCAATAGGATAAGAAGCAGAACATGTAATTTTGAAAACGTCAAAGTCTCCGGTAACTCTTAAGATCTCACTGTCCAAACATATTGATTTAATTTGATTGAGGGAATTTGTCTTGATTTCAAAATTGCAGCTTGGTTCAGAAATGACTTGCAAGTTAAAGCACTTACTTGCATTTAAGAATGGGCCAAAATCTTTATCAATAGGAAATTGATCAACAACTACATGGGAAGGAACAATGATCTTAACGTGAAATAATATAATGATTAGAATTGAACATGCCATGGTTGGAAATTGAAGAGGAAAAAACATGTTTGGATCTGAAAGTACAAATGGGTAAATTGTCCAAAGTGATACCTTTAATTCTTCCAGACAAAACGATTTCTTGTGATTACTACATTAATATTATTTAAAAATTTCCTCCTTCCTATATTAAAAATAGAAAGTATTTTTTATGACTGAGGTATTACCGAAAGGAGTATGCGTTTGACCAGGATGTATGACCTATTGTTATCTCCTCTTAAACCCCTCGACTAAATATCATATGCAATACACCATTCGATAGGTACTGGCATTTTGAAAAAAGTTAACGGTTAATTAGTTAACCAAGATTAACACAAAAATAACAAAAATTTGAAAACCCCCATAAACAATAAAAAAATAATTATTAATACAAAAAACAATCCAAATCGAATTTGAATTCTTTAAAGAACAACAACCTATAACTTCGTCGGAGTTGGAATTAGAAGAAACGTCAGGATTTGAAAATGTGAGAAGTCGCAATATTAAACGAATTCGATTGGATGAACAATCTATTGATTTAGAAACGTCAAATTTTCAGAGATTTGAAAAAGATTTTTTCAATGAACTTTTAGACAATCTTATTGTTGAAATGGAAAAAAGGTACACGTTTTTGTATGAATGCAGCCAAAACTTTTCATTTTTGTGGGGTCATAAATTAAGTGAATTCTCAAACGCTGATCTCCAAAAATGTGTAAAAGATTTATGTATCATATATGACAATGACTTTAATGCTGAGCAATTTTGCATGGAAATATGTTGCTTGAAATCAAGTATTGATGGTTTAAAAATTAAACCATCAATACTTGATATTACTTGAACATCAATACTTGAACATAGGGCCATTAAAATTATTAAGCTTGTTGCATTCGACTGAACTTGAAATATACAGTACAGTATTATGTACATTATTTTAGTACATTATTTTATTACATGTAGTATTGTAAAATAATTTAATAATATTTAGGGGCTGGACATATTGTCCTGGCCTCCGGGCCGGGACATCTATATGATGTACTCAATACTCAAATAATACTGTTTTATGAGTTTGAACAAAACTCATTTCTGACAAATATATTACTTATAATTATATTTTAAAACAGTATCAAAAGTTACTTACTCTGGGATTTTTATGGATATACTGGAGAGTTTTATGGTAATAATTCATTTATATGCAAATTGTAATAAGTTATATTTT
>JAQGBZ010000793.1:0-12147 GCA_034687125.1 Neelides folsomi
TAAATTGATTGTAATTTTTGTAATAAAACAGAGAGTAAAATAATTATTTTGAATTAATATAATTATTTGGGATTTCCGGGTTTTTTACCGGTTAACCGGTAAATGGCATTTTCATTTACCGAAAACAGGTAAAAAATATTTTTACCGAAACTGCGAGCCCTAGTGTAGAGTCTCATCACTTTCTACATTTTTTATATAAAACTTACAAATTTACGGCTGGTTAGGTTATTACATGGGATAAACCCAAGCCGTTTTATTGGGATCATCTTCAACTCACTAATAGAGGTTCATATGATCTTTTTCAAAAAAAAGAATACAAGTAAAAAATAATTTCCTTTAATAAAATTTAAATCTTATTAAAAATATTAATAGTAAAATAACTCAATTTTATTTTTAATAAAGTAAAATTATTTAATTATTTATATTTAATTTGGTTTTAACCAAATTGAATTATTTAATAAAAGATTGACGATTAAACACTGGCCGTGCACTAACAAAGGAGGTGAAAATGGATTGACAGCGAATGAAGAAGGAGTTTGCTTACCTGGAAATGCCGGACATGACGATCCTTGTAAACATGAATCGGGCAACGCTTTGGAAATTTGCGATCCTGCCTATTATGAATGTGCTGATAGCGACGATCGAAAACGATGCAGATGCAAACCGGGAACAGTTTGGGATTCGACAAATTATGTTTGCCTAGTTCGGAAGGGATGATTCAAATTATTGGGGGATTGTGCAGACCAAATGGGCAGAAAAATGAACAATGTGATGAATCTTTGGGTCTATATTGTTTAATTGAAGAATAGTCTTTCATTTTAACCATTTTTTTATTTCTTAATCGATTGGATACAAAAATGAAAAAGTAGGAATGTTATTTGATGCGAATTATATTTTATTAGAATTATCATTAACTTACAAGAGATCACGATTAGATTTAAATAATAAATTACCAAGAAAAATAATTCTGCCTGCAATCTGCAGCAGAATTACAAACTCTTTTTTCTTTTAGTGGGAGAGAACAACCATTGGCTTTATTTAGTCTCTTCACATGGCGTTTTCTTTCTTGTTCACCAAGGCCGCATTTAGCTGAACATTCACTCCAGTTGCTCCATTCGCTCACAAGGCAATGGTCACTCCCACGAATACGCCCGCCTTTTTCAAATTATTAAATAACAACATAAGCAAAATAATGCTATTAATTAATTAATTGTATTTAATATAATATTAATTTTAATATAATATTACTATTAAATGTTTTAAATTAGTATTTATCGTTAGTTAATAAAAGTAATTAATTCTGCCGTTGTTACGTTTTGATTTTTTAAGTTTCCTGCGACGATTTAAATGCTGCGACGTGCCTTCAGCTAAATCATTCCCAGAGTCGCTTTCTTCCCCGCCAGTCAAATCATCCGAAATTGAAGTTTCAGGAGCACCAGTTCCGTAAAAAGCAGCCAAAGCTTCGTGTTCTTCACTCAATGAATATTCTTTAAGCTGATAAACAAATCATTTAAAATTTAAATAAACATTTAAATTAACGCTTAAACAAATATTTAAATAAAGATTTAATTAAAAATATATTTCTCATAGTCATTTAGAAATTGTATTAAATTGCAAATGTTCATTACTTTTATAAATACAAAATTTGCCAAAGGCAATTTATTCCTTTTCTTATCCGGATAGTAAAAAGAGTTAGCGGGATGACTGTGGATTCTGTAAATGAGTGAAATTGGCTCTTGTGGACTTGTTTCCCAATTTGGAGATGTAAACGTAAACCCGTTGTCTGTTCCGGAATCAAGAAGCAGCGCCTTAAACAATTAACACCTTTGATTGACATTAACAGCCAAATGGAAATGCATCATGAAAGCACTTAAATATTTTAGCATTAATTACATACATCAAGTGAAAGTGTTTCTGCCCATTCTCCATTCATGCAAAGATCCACAGAGTCAAGACCTTAAAAAGTTAAATATACAAATTTACATTTTTTAATAACACAAATTGATATTTAATAGTTATTCTCTAAAGTAAAAAAGTGTAATTTACCAACAAACCAATCAGGACTGAAAACAAACAAAGGTAAAATCAAGATTTGTCACAAAGTTAAATATTAATTTATAAAATTAAATATTTATTTATTAACTTAATTATATATTAATTATTGGAACTTATATATTTTTTAACTTTAACTTTGAACACCTTGGAACAATTCTTGCCACTAATGAGACTTTTGAATGATTTCCATCTGCAAAGAACTGCGTTTCCGTTTCACCAACTCCGCTCAAAACCGGCGGACCCGAAAACGCATCCAAAATCCCCGGCCCTTGTTCAATGTCCAATAAATCGGATGAAGAAGTTTGTGAAAAAATCTTCAATCCTTCACTTGCTTTTTCTCCTAGACGGAAAATGCTAAATTGTGTGTTATGAGCCCGCCCTAATTCAAAAACAATCAAACATTCATTAACGATAAATAAACCAAAATTCATATTAGTTAATTTTTAATTAAATTTCGGTTAAAATTAATTCTAAAATAAAATTAACATAAAACTAATTTTTAAGTAAAATTAAGTTAAATTACCAATAAGTTTGCTCCATTGAGCTGGAGGTCTAAATTCCGGGAAATGTTTGGGGAATGTTTCTTTCGCCCAAAAAGTTCTCATCCTCACTTCGTAATGAACGAGACGTTGGGAAGAACAAGCGGGAGATTTCCCTTCGTTTCCCCCGATGAATAAAAAGAATAATGTAAGAATGGGCAAAATCATCTCGGATCTCTCTTACATTTAGTTAGTAAAAGAATGAAAAGACTGAACTGTGTGTGATTGTGAGAGTTGACCCCTTTTATGCAATTTGTTTTTTTGGTGTGGGCGTGTGGGCGTTGGAACTCTGGTGACAAAATCCTTCCTTGTCAGCTGAAGAGAAATGAAGATGTGGCGATGAAGGTTTTATTGTCACCATGTAAGGACGAGGTTCTTGACCTTCTTCGTCTCCACTTTGTCTCTCAAACCCAATCGCCTTCATTTCCTCACCCCTAAAGTCCACAATGGAAAATAAATAAATTCATAATTAAATTAAAACCATAATTGAATCGAATTCATAATTAAATTAAATACACAATGAAAAATAAATTAAAATGCAAAAATATAATATTTAAAATCGATTTGACATTCAAATAGCTATTTTTAATTTATTATTTTGATTATTATTATTGATAATTGAATTGCACAATTGATTCATTTTGCCCAAACGGAGAAGTAGGAAACAATGTGGATATCGAAATTCTATTACTTGCATCATCCATTCTTGACCCACCCTGAGGCCTTGATGTGAACTGCAATCCCAGACGTGTCTGGACCTTTATGTCATTTGAGCCATTTTGTCTCCTTGTCAAGAATGTTTCTCATTTCATTCACTTGTCACTCCTTATGGACCGGGGCTTAAATGAGATAATTAATAACGTTGGATTCAAATTCAATTCTTTCCTCTTTTTATCATCGTTCATCTTTCATTTGTGTTTTGTCCATCAGTCATTTTGGAACTTCAGTTTACTTCATACAAAATGATAATAAATGAATTTGAATTTTTGTATATAACTCTTGTGGAATTTAATCATGACAGTTATTCCTTTCTTTACTCATTAATCAAAATCACTCCTTCAATTGCGCCATTGTTTATAATGCTTATTAAAAATGAGTAAAATCTTTTATAGCGATTAGCGGCTATTAGCGATTACATAAGTAATATACAGATACAGATATATGTACATGTGTCTGAATGATAGAATTGAACACTTGAGTTAAACATTTATGCAAAATGCACTTATGTAATTACGTGAATGTGTTAAGAACATTAAGATGTGTTAATTGAAATTAATAAATTGAAATTACAATGAATGAAATCACAATAATTGAAATTACAATAAATGTCAAGGATATAATTAAATAAAGGTTTTCTGTTTAATTAAATAAAGGTTTTCTGTTAATTGAATTTCCCAAATTCTCATTTTCAAATTTAGGCTAAGAAAATAGAAAAAGAGGAGTGAAGAGGAGGAACAAAAGAGGAGGCGGATGATTAACACCCAAATTAGCGTTATGAAAAGTCGAAAGGTCAAACATTTAAACTTAGTCAATACAATATTTAAATTAAATTAAACTGTTAATTATTTAAATTAGAGTCTATATTTAATTAAAGTTATAATTATTTAGTTAAATGGTTAATTATTTAATTTAAAGTGTTAATCATTTAATTAATTTGTCAATTATTTAGGAAAGTGAAGGAACTGAACGTCGAAGCAGCGGGGTTTCGGTTTCTTCGTCCTTGTCCAAATATTCCACAATTCCTAAAGAGTCCGAAGCCGAAGAAGAACCTCCGCCGATCTTTCCCCGCAACATGTCAGGGACGGTTTGCAACACACAGAATTTCTTCCTTCTGACCAAAACTTCCTCGTCCGGGTCGAAGCGTTTGATCCCAACGTCCACAAGGAAACTCCGAGAAGATAAAATATTAGAAGACCGACTGGAGCTAAATCTCGCCCCTGAACCACCACCGATCAAATTGAATCCCCGCGGGTCTCCTGGAACTTTGTTCGAAGGGAAACAACACACGCGGTTTTTCACCGCTGACCCTTTCACTCGCCCCGAACCGAAGATTTTGAATCAGCCGCCGATCAACTTTGCCCAAATGCCCGTTCCGGTCAAAACAAAGATGATCCGATTTGACAACAATGACGATGACAGCGATGGGGGAGGAAGTTCAAAAATGGGGAAACATCGACGATGGAGTTCGACGCAACTTAATCGAATCGGCAATAATTTGAAGCTCAAACGGGAAGATCCGATTAGTCAGGGAGATCGATATCGAGTTAAAAGCCAAATGAGCGGACCTTTGGGAAGGGAAGAATTTCGGTCGAGACGGATGTTGCAAATGAAGGAACAACGAATGATGAAAGAAGCTTCATTTGTTGGGTAATTAATTAATTAATTAACACAAATTAAATTAGTTATTAATTAAAATTTTAATTATTAAATTATTGATTTAATAATTTTAATTCTTAAGTTGTTGGTTTAATTGTTTTAATTATTAAGTTGTTCATTTGAAAATTTTACTTATTGTTATTTTAACAATTTGATTGTTTAATTATTAATTTAATTATTTTTAGTGTGGTTGAAGGAATGCCTTACAATGATTGGGATTCTGAATGTCGTAAGCAAACGGTGTCAATTTTCAATCGGAGACTTCGCGGTCCTTACGAAGACGCTCGTCCTCGTTCGGGTCGTGAAGTTATAGAGGAAAAAGATTCAGAAACTGCCGAACCGATTGGGTCGATCATCGACATGACTAAATTGGTTTACCATCAGGGACAATGGACATGGGGACTTTGAATGAAATTAACTTTAAATTATTCTTCACCCTTTTCAAATTCTTTAAACCTCTTCGCTCCAATTAACCTCTTCGTTAAATTCCAAAATTCTCTTATTTCCCTAATTTGTTAATTACAATTTGAAATCTCCGCTTGAAGTTCGAATATGAAAATTTGAGAGAAATAAATGAAACCAATTTGGTTCCTCCTCTTCTATTCGATTTATTTAATTGAAATTAACTCAATCTGATTAAGATACAAGAAATGACAATCAAGTAATACGGTTTAGAAGCTTATCCTTTATAGATTTGTTTAATTATTTGACTAAATTTTATCACAATAATTTAAAGAATAATCTAAATGTTGCGTTTGAGGATTTGGCGGATGATTTAAATTGTCAATGTGTTTTAGCATGTTTTTTAGAAAAAACTGAAGATTGGTCTATTTTAGTTCTTGCGCTCTTTGAACTTGAATCTCGTCTAGTTGAATTTGTATTATTGGTAACTGAAGAATGCGAAACTTCGTAATTGACCCATTCAATGCTTTTCCCGCTATTTGAAGATCTCAACAGAGATCCCGAGTCTACGCCGTCCGAATCTTCATCAGTTATCCCAACATTCGACTTTTCTCTTGTGTTGTAAGGTGGCGGAGGATTCACAACGTCGTTCAAATATTCCCGGCGTGAAGAATGTGGTGTGGAAGCTCTGCGATTCGTCGAAGAATGGCCGAATTTAGGTTCCCTTATCGGATAATTCGCTTCGTAGTATGGAGTCCCAGTTCTATGCGCATGATCCCTTGGATCAATATTAGCAATCTCCAAATTCTCAACTTCGTATTCTTCCTCCATTTTCTTTTTCTCATCCACGAAAACAAATTGCATGCTGAGTTTTTTGCTCACTCCGTGATCTTCCTGAACAGTTAAAGTTCTCCTTTTTGAATGTTCCTCCATTTCCACTAATTCCTGATCATGTCCATGAACATGCCCTCTGCGTCCTCTCCCACGTGCTTTCGGTTCCTTTTTCACTTCACGTTCTGTGTAATGTGACGAAGAACTTGCAGATGAAGCTTCTGACATCTTTTGACCTTTATGTGGATGCGGATGAGGGATATTTGAAATTGGCCCGGATTGGCGCCAAGGTTGTTGAACAATCCCAGCGATTTTACTTGGCCCTTTGGCAGACTTTAGATGAGCGTGTTTTTGCTGGGCTGGCGGGGGAGGTATGAAACTTTCGCTGTTTTCATCTTTTGGTCCTTCGCGCTCTCTTGAATATGAAGGAGAACGTGAACGGGATTGTGAACGAGATCGTGATCGAGATCGACGATGCGAATTCGGATCTTGTACTTTCCCTGCCTTTGATTTTTTCTCCTTTTTGATTTCAACTCCAGGAATTGTCTCGATCTTCATTTTGGTTATTGAAATCGGTGAGGGGGTTTTTGAAACTCGCGGAGTTTTAGCTTCATATAATTTCCCTTCGAGTTCTTTTTCCAAAGCGGCCATTTTCTGCTTTTCGATTTTCTGTTGGGCTGAGGTTTCTTTTTCTAAATTGACCCTTTCGAGTGACATCTGCGCTGTTACACCTTTGTGACGGCGGGAAGTTGAAAGAATTGTGTTGACTTCAGCTTCGGCCACTTCGTGCTTTTTGCGGGATTTTGGGCAATGGGAGGATGCATCAGAGGAGGAAGAATCATAGCCGTCTGAAGAAGAATCGTCTGAATCGTCTTCATAGGAAGAATCCGAAGATCCGATGAATTCCAGTGACATTTTCTTGCTCTTTTTACCCTTTTTCCCTTTCCCTTTTTTCCCTTTTCCTTTCTTCTTCTTTTCCTTTTTCTCCTTCCCGCCACCTCCGGAACCTCTTGGGCAAGGATTGTTGTTCCAAGAACATGCACAAGGATCTGGACAGCAACAATTGTTGTTGTTGCTTTGACGTTCGTCGCAATAACTCGCGTTCCCTCGGCCGTTCTATCAAAATAATTATTTTCTGAATTGGTTAATTAACAAACTTAAATTCATTTAAATTCATTGAGATAATTGATCTTAATTCATTATGATAATTAAGGATAATTAAATGTTATAATATTAATATTGATGTTGTTAAATTGGTGAAATTACATTTGGAACGAAAATTGAATAATCGACAAGTTGACCGTAACAGCAAACCGGAGGAACATTTGTTCCGAGTCTCATCATTTGACCTGCTCCGGGTCCGGGGACTGGGCCTGGTCCGCCACATCCACCACCAACAGCATTTCCAACTATAATTAAAACAATTGTAATTAATTATGTAAAATCTACTAAAAATGTTAAATGAATAATAAGTTTTTTAAATAAATTAAGTTTAATTGAGTGAGTTATGTCATTTAACTAAATGCTTAAGTTGAACTTGTCAAATCGTTTAAAACCTGGACGTGGTGGTGGACCTTTGGAATTCATCTTGGGAGATTCAATAAAAGATTATTATTTACAACCAATGTGTTAGTTATCTAATTATGATCCATTGAACCTTTCCGAATTTCTATACATAAAATTTTGATTAATTATTTATCAATATTTTATTCGAAATTCAAAATTCACCTTTAGAGAAAATTATTGAGAAATGTTTCCATATAATTTTTTCAATTTTGTTAATTACCTGTTAATTAATAATTAATTAAAAACTTTAATTATATACCTCTACCCTTATAAAGAAATTGTATGGCAAAATAAAATTTACTTAGTGTCGCTTTTGCAATTGCAACGTTTGGTCATAGGAAACTATTTTGTCATGTTTTGGGGTTGATTGCAAAATTGTGAGTATAAATTAAATGATGAAATTAAAAGGAGGAGAAATAAAAGTTCAACCACCGACAGCCGACAATTCGACAACCGACGACGAACAAATCTCAGCCGATTTACACGTCATATCCAAAGTCCACATGGCTAAGTTACCAACTTCTAACATTTTAATCTTCATTTATCTCTCGTCCTAAGTCATTTCATTGACCATTTGTATTTCCAATTGCGTAATCCGTAATCCAATTGCGTAATCTGAATTGCTGGAGCTTACATTTCTGAATTGCTGGAGCTTACATTTATTGTTAGTGCGAATATCATTCACGTTCAAGTAAGAATTCTTAATATTAATTGATTTTATTTGCCTAATTTTAAACATTGGTTCTTTTATCTTTAATTACAATGTCTTATGAATATTCATTCAGTATCTCTATAATTTGACCACTTCCTAAGACGCATGAGTCTGTAAAAATTGATTAACCGCATGGTTAGCACAATTTATAATTAATGTTAGCATCCGCTATTCATTTCACTTTAAATACATTAGAGTCAACCTCTTTAACCTTAATTTTTCTAAGAATAATACTAATTAAAATGTTTAACAAAATCCAATCTAATTTATTTATTGGTTTGTTTCTTTTATCTTCAGCTTTTTCCTGCTGCCCCAGAAAGCAAGGACAATCGAAGGTGAAAATAAAAATTTATCTCTATAATTATAATGTTAGAATAAAACTAATTAAAAGCATATTTATGAAATTAGCCCATTGGGATTATTCAATACTTACTATTATTATATTATAATTGGATATGTTAAGATTATTTATTAAATATTTAATAGTAGGTACAATTAATTTTTTTAGAAAATGGCTGACACGAGTTCTGCAACCCTTGGAAAGAACATTGACAAGTTTTTAGAGGAATTCAAAGATGACATGACCCCTGAGCAGAAGAATAAAGTCAAAGCTGCTAACGAAGAAATTAAGAAAATTTCCACCCCGTTGGATGTCGAGTCGATTCGAGATGGACTGAAATTGGTTTCTCATCCCGAAGGAGGATATTTCTCCGAAATCGCCCGATCTGAACGATCCACCGTCATTTTCTATCTCCTTGGCGCTCACGACACTTCCGCTTGGCATCGGATTAAAAACATCGAAGAAGAATGGAGACTTTTCTCCGGCCATTCAACCAAACTCCCTTGGATCGACAATGATGGGAAGTACCAAGAAAAGTCTTTGAACTTTAACAAATCGGAACTTTTTGAAAAGGGTGGGGAAAATGGGGAACCCGGTGTTTGGTTCGGTGCTTATGTTGACTCGGATATGCAGAGCGATGAGTATTATTCTCTCGTCATTTGCATTTGCCGTCCGCCGTTTGAATTCCAAAATTGGGAATTAATTTCAAAAGATGAAGTGGAAAAGATTTTGGGTGCAAATCCCGAGAATGCACTTCAAGTTACAATTCTTGCTCCCAAATGAATTACCAATTAATTAATTAACTGTAAGTTAATTAATTTATAAATCATTTATTATTTACAATAAATGAAAGAAATTGAACCAAATTCACTTTTTATTCCATTTTATCAAGTCATGAAAAAATACATTTACTTACTGTTTAAAATCAATGCATAATGGAATTAATGAGTTAATAACTGTAGATTTCTTTTTAATGTCATTCAGTACAATAAATGTCATAATCATTTACATATAAATTATACTTTTAAAATGCAATTTGGGAATAAAAGGAAGAAATAATGGAAGAAATGAAAATTTCGGAAGATATTTTGCATAATAATAAAAACAATAATCAACCATTTCCTATTAAATAACCTTAGGGTGTTTTTTCCCTATTAAAAATTGATTTTTACCATTATTTGCTTTATATTATAAAGCAAATTATGTTTGTTATAAAGTTATAAGTTTAATTATTTATTGGCGGTTCAAAATCTGAATACATACACACATATATAGAGAGAAATATTTGGTTAGTTAAAGATACAGGGTGAATCTAATCACTCAATGATTTTAATTACTTACCTAATAAAATAAAAGCATTAAATAACACAGATATTTGATAAGAAGTTGTTATATATTTTATTGTATTTTACTTTTCCATATATAATTGAAAATGTGATGAAAATAATGATGAACGATGTTCTCAGTTATGTAATCATTTATTCTTAATTGATTATTCTATGCTACAGCCTTAATGAGACAAGCCTGAAGTAGATAAATAATGTTAAATCATTTACATAATATTCGATTCTTTTCAAACATCAAAAGAGTAAATGACAATTTAAAATTACAAATGGTGTTAAATTATAATATATTTTTGATAATATGATTAGATAGATTTAATTGCAATATTCCAATTTGATTCTTATCTTTAACGCCTGAGGGATCTGGTTTCATTCTTTTACATTTCGTGCATGTGCAATTAAAAGGAGTTATGTCATTGCCAATTTTCCCATGCATTTGCTCATTATTGCCATTATAAACATTTATCGTTATCTCTTTTCGCTAATTCGGAATCTTTATATAATTTTTATTATGCTCGTTTGAAATGAGAGTAACAATTTTCATATTGGAAATTTCCAATTTAAAGATTTTTATCATAAACTTTATTGTCATTGCAATTTCATCCACGTTGTTATATTTTAGATAAAAAAATCAATAAAATGAAATGTTATGTGTAATAAACCAATTGGAATTATTTTTTTTTATTTTAACCTCAATTTGCTGTTTAAAAATTCCCAAGTTGGAGATTTCGCATATTGAACCGCTTCAAAATTTTGTTGCCGATTTACTAAACAAATCTGAATATGCATTTTGTTCTTTGTATTTATTTGACAATTTTGATGACCAAATTCCCGAACGTTTTAGAAGTCAAACCTTCGTTAGTTCAACTTTGAAAATTAACCAAACAGAAAAATTTCATATAGAATACAATAAATTAATAAATTTATTTTGCAGACTCAATCTTATATTTATTATTGATGGAAATTTGGCCCTCGGACATCCAAACGATAATATTTTCAGTTATTTAAATCTAAAACATTATGGCGGATTTTTAAGAAAAAGTGAAGATTATTTCATATTTATTTTCAAACCAAATTCCCAAAAATTAAATATTAAATCAAACAATTTAAATATTAAACCAAATCAAATTAAATTAAAAAATCAATCCAATCAATTTTTATTAAAATTTTTTAATTCTTTGAAAAGAATTCGCCATAAAGTTTGTTTAGAATTAATCCAAAGAGAAAATTGCAATAATAAAAAATGTTATTCACTTGTGGCCAAAACAATTCGTTCATTTTCAAACAACGTTGAAGTCAATTTAATTATCGATTTAAACCCCAATGAAATTTTCCCATCCTACTTATTAAACTTTAATGGATATCAAATGCGCGTGACAAGTCCAACAACGACACCATTCAGATTTGAAATCGAAGAGAAAAATGGAAAATTTCGAACTAAAAGAGGAATTTATAAATTTGCATTGGAAGCATTCGAATCGAAGTTTAATTTTACTGGGATTGTTTTTCCATCTTCGAGTGGTGGTGGGACAGGATTAAAACTCGCGAATGGAACTTGGGTTGGTTGCGTTGGTGATGTTTTGAATGACGTTGGCGATCTCGGTTTTGTTGTTGGGATCACTTTACATCGATTCCAGGTCGTAGGTCATTCGTTTCCATTGACTTATGAATGGCTGACTTTTACCACGGGAGCACCAAAGCCAAGCTTCACTTGGAAAGCGATTATGTGGCCGCTTAAAACAGACGTTTGGATTTATTTTGCTCTCGTTGTCTTTTTTTCATTTATTGTTTTGGTCATTTTGAACAAAAGATTTGTTTTTAATGAATCGGCAATGTTTGTTTATTCAACGTTTCTTGAACAAGGTTCTTCTGAAATTGTAATTATAATTTATTATTATTATTTAAAAATTATAATTTATTATTATTATTTAAAAATTATAATTTATTATTATTATTTAAAAATTATAATTTATTATTATTATT
>JAQGBZ010000794.1:0-12145 GCA_034687125.1 Neelides folsomi
TTTTAGGAATTTAATACCAATATTAGCAAAATAAAATTAAAAATATGTATATTCGTATTCGTTTTACTAGCACTGTAGATTATGTATACTACCTAATTTTACATGACAAAGTATCTGCTAGCAAAGTCAGCTTTTTGTTATTTGTTATGCTCTGCCTTCAAGCTTTTTCCTTACTTACCATTTATATAATTCAAGGTTATTAATTATTCTGATTTTAAGGTTTCCAAAACCTATAATATCCTTTGAATTATGAGATCAATGAAGATTTTTAAGATTATTTAATATGAATGAAAATATATAATTTTTATGCTTTTTCTTATAAAATAGCATCACAATATTTTGAACACTATTACTACAGTCACATCACTGGTCAATCACTTAAATTATCTGAATGGTTTTTTAAAAAAATCATAAGAAAGACTAAAATAATTTTTATAGAAAATTTAGAACCTTACAATTAAATAAAGTTAATTTTTTATAACATAGAATAGAATGATTTATAATCCTTGATCGATCATTCACCTGTTGTGTATACTCAATATTAACACGGGAAAATGTATTAATATAAATAAATAGAGTACCTGTATATCAGTTGGACTTTACCAACTATGATACGAGATGTACAAATTCCTTTTGCATGTTTAGGGGTTTGGGATCCAGCCATCCTTTGATAAGACATTGTTTACATTTGCTGGCACGTGAGTCAAAATTTCATTCATATAGAACAGTGCTAAGGATTTTTTTCTTATGGATTCCATACTAGATATAGGTAATATTCAATAAACAAGCTCTTGTGTATATAAAGTATTAAGGATACACATTTCACATTTAGTAGGATATATCAAGTAATATAATTTAATCTAAAAGTATGCTCCATATTTATATTGTTCAAATTGAGATAGACCTATTTGGATAATGTATATTATCATTATGTATATTGCATACATATACAAATTATATTTATGAATGAGAAATAAATGTATGAAGAATGAATATAATATAAACTAATATAATAAACCTTTGAATTGAACAGAATTAGTAATAGTAATCGGGCGTAAATGCGTCGAGCAAGGAAAGCATTTCGAGGTTTCTCTATTTTTCCATTTTACTGAATAAACATGATTAAATTTAACATCAATAAAAGTATGATATGACCACCATCCTTTCATTCTTCATAAATAAACGGAATAAAACCGCAAGAGTTCAAGTATTAAAACTTGCATAAGAGTTAAACACATTTCATATGCAATTTTTTCTTTTCTCCCAAGCACACTTTCATATTTAACAATAATTACAAAAAGTTCTCTTTTTTCTAAATGGAGTACTTCCGGTGGCTGTTTGGGCTTATCATTTTAACTTTTTTAGTTATCCAACTTGAAAGCGCCCGAATTCTTTCAGTTCTTTTCTATTGTACAAAAAGTCAAAAAGAACTTCTCGATCCCCTTCTCGACGAGTTGGCAATCAGAGGACATTTTGTCACTGTCATCGGCCCTTTCAATTCTTCGTCTAAGCTCATAAGAAATATAAATGGGCCAGACGTCGTTGCTGCTCCTGCTATGGCCACTGTCCCTGATCCATTCACTTCCCGGTCAGCAAGGAAGCT
The DNA here is from genome assembly GCA_034687125.1 of Neelides folsomi. Taxonomy (NCBI): domain Eukaryota; kingdom Metazoa; phylum Arthropoda; class Collembola; order Neelipleona; family Neelidae; genus Neelides; species Neelides folsomi. The sequence continues at coordinate 1,604 of JAQGBZ010000794.1, forward strand.
TTCAAATCCGTTTATCCTTGATAAGTTTTTTGAAGCGACTTGTAGAGGATATTACGAACTCCCTCAAATACCAGCGATTAAAAATGAAAAATTCGATCTGATCATCACAAATTACATGTTTGGTGAATGTGGTCTCGGTTTTGTCAACCATTTTAATACCAGCGTTGTTTTCTTTACTCCAATAGCTTCAACATTTTGGATGTCAGGTAATTTAATTTGCATTTAATTTAGTATGATTCTGAATTAATTATCCCAAAACTGAAGCAAAACCTATTTCTTAACCTCTGACCTACTTTAAAATCACAGAGACAATTTATTTTTATTTAAATTTTATTTTTCATCAGGCGTTTTTGGAGCTCCTACATTGCCGTCATTCACTCCTTTAGTTTACACTGATTTAACCGACGATATGAGTTTCGTCGAAAGATACAAAAACTTTGCTCTTCAATTCTATTATTATTTACTCCGAGAATATTATTTTTTACCTAAAATGGAAAAGATATACCGGGAATACATGGGAGAGACAACTCCTTCAATAAAAGAAATTGAGCAGAAAGCGAGTATTATGCTCATTGACAGCCACGTTGCATTCAACTATCCTCGTCCAATGATGGCTGACATGATTGAAGTTGGTGGAATGCATTGTCGGTCTGCCAAGACTCTACCAAAGGTTCTTTAAAAGTTTTAACTTGCATACAAATAGTATAATAAGTACCAAATATTTATGTTTAGTAATACTTTCATTTAAAATTGTACATATTTTAAACAATAATAAAATTATTTTATCTATTTTATAGAAATTAAATGAATTTGTAGAAGAAAATCCTAAAGGATTCATTTACTTCAGCATGGGTTCACTCGTGCAAACTAAAACAATGCCAGAAGAAATGAGGAAAATCTTTGTCAGAGTTTTTGCAAGGCTTGAACAAAATGTTGTTTGGAAATGGGAAACAGAAGAAATGTCAGGCGTTTCGAAAAATGTGAAACTTCAACGTTGGCTGCCCCAACAAGACCTTCTTGGTCATCCGAACATTCGGCTTTTCATAACACATGGAGGATTGGGAAGTACGAAGGAAACTGTTTACCATGGCGTGCCCCTCGTTGGACTTCCCCTCTTTGGAGATCAAGATGCGAATATGAGACTTGCAGAAATGGCAGGTTTTGCAATTAGGCTCGAAATATCAGAACTTACAGAAGAATCCCTGTACAATAGCATTCATTTGATTCTCAATAATACATGGTAAGTCCAATTAGCAAATTATTGCACATTTGTTTTGTGCAACTCGACTTTAATAACTTTGATTGATTTAGCTATGAGAAAAGAGTAAAGGAACTTTCTAAAATATTCCGAGATCAACCGGATCATCCACTTGACAGGGCTGTTTTTTGGAGTGAATACGTTATCAGACATGGCGGAGCTCGACATCTCCGCTCCCCCGCTAGAAAGTTAAACATTTTTGAATATTGCTCAATTGATGTCATCATTGCTACTGTGATAAACATCTTTGCGTTGTATTTTATGATTAAACAACTATTTAAATTAATATTTACATATTTTACAAATATCGATGTTGCTGAATTTACGATTCATCTACGAAGATATTCTAACTTTAAATCTGACTGAATTATTTACTATCCTTAAATGCGTTCTTTTTTATAAAACCGGTACTCAATTATATCAATTTTATTTAATGGCAGTAATCATTATAAAACGCGTATTGATGTATAAAATGTGATTATTTAAAACATTAAAGCTAAACAAGTTTGAATTTGAACACATCACGGTTTATTTTTGACTAATTTGCGACTGGATGATATCATATTAAATGAAAGTTTCCACACCCATTATGCATTATGGTGCATCTTCATCTCCATATTACCTTGGTTCAATAACTGGCATTTGACAACATTCAAATTCATTTCTATTCAACAAATATTAAAAGTTCATAATCCACAATACCTTCTAAACGTCACTATCCAATGCACATTTCACATTAGGCACCTAAAACGTGATTATCTATTGTTTATGATTATGATTATTAAAATGGTTATACGACAAACTACAGATTAGTAAACAATCAAAATCGAAAGTTTACAAACTTTCTAACATTAAATATCTGATCTGTATGCCCATGGAATATTATAGGTTATAGTGCATAATAGGACTAATCTAGATTGTCGTAGATTTCTTCAACCGATTCATGCGACTCTGTGTCCGAAGAACTTTCCTTATCATCATTATAATTCCCAATTTTCTCCTCAGATTTCCTTCCTTCTTTTCCAGCATCCGGATTATAATTCCCCTTTAATGCATCCAAAGGGAATTCATTCGCTGATTCGTTGTCAGAATTTGTGAGTGTTCCTTCAGCCAGTGCAAATGTTTCACTCTTTTCTCCCCAATCTCTCCAAAATAATCGACTTTGACTTGCACTTTTATTTCGAAAGCTTTGAGGTCGCTTAGAGCTCAACGGTCCCATTCCTTCCATCTCTTCTCTATGCTTTTTGCATGGTAAAAATGTTTTTTCCTGAAATAGTTTACAATTTAATTGGGTCTGTTAAATATACAAATAAATGTTATTTAAATGAGGAAATCATGTTTGCACATACTTGAACAGCTTCAAGGAGAAGTGGTGCACTTTTAACTCTTGTTAGCATCGAATTCATATCTTTTTTATAACTTTCTCTCTCGAGAATTGATGCTGCCATTCTGAGCTGCCGTCTCATTTCGATATCCTGTGCAGAGGAATAACTGCATGCTCGCTTCCATGCTAATGAATGTTCATCTCTCAACTTTTGCCGTTTTTCTTCTGCTTTCAATGATCTCAAAACTTCCTCTTCTTCTCTCTTCATCCGCGATTCCTCTCTTGCTCTAAAATTATAAAGCATTCTTAATGCCAATTATTTTCTGATTTAATAAAATGCAAATCAAGTGATTTATTAATAATTTCCCTTACTTTGCTACTTTGACTCGAAGTCGTGATGCATTATTATCAACGGATGTGGATTCAAAAACTCCAATATTTGCTCCTTCATAACGTGATATTCCATAAGGAGTAAAATACTTCTTTTTCTCTTTTTTGCGAGGTTTTGTATCTGTAGTTGAATCATCCGAAAATCCTTCCTCATCAGTCCAAGGTTCAACGCTGCTTGGTGACTTTGGCGCTTGTAATAAACGTTCTTTCCTAAGAGCTGCGTGCTTTCTTATTGTGTCAAACCTGCAATTGTTGTTTTTCTCTCTTTTGGTTCTTTCGGCCATTGAAGGTGGAAGTGTGGAAGTTCTCAGTAATGCTTCTGCTCGAAGTTTCTTTTTCAATTCTCTATAATGCCAATTTAATATGATAAATTAATGCAATTTAATTTAAGTTACAATTTAAAGTCTAGGCAAATTCATGAAATCTTAAAAAATCATGATGACTTTAATTAATTATGTAATTACCTATATTCTTGCTGTTCTTTCAATCTTATTGCTGAAAGTAAAGCCATTTTTCTTGGAGGTGCGGGGTTTGCTGTGAATAACCGCAAAGGCTCGTCCAATTTATTATTTGTTTTCATGCAGTGGTCAATAAATGATTTTTTCCTTCCGATATAAGGCTTTGAATTGTTAAGTCCTTCACACGATGAAGATCTCTCTTTAGAGAGATAAAGATTTTTTTGATTTTTTCTGGAGAAGGAAAATGGTTTGACTTGAGACAAGAGCTTCAATTTACTTTGCTCTTTCACTCTCATGCTTCTGGATCATAAAAAATTGTGTAAAATATTACATTAGTTTTTTTAAGTTTTTTTAAATTATATTTTACAATCGTTTTGTATAAATAACCTCTTCTTATTTTTAAGCATTATTTGATGAAAAAGTTGTTTGTGAACATGACTTGGTACAGGGTTGGCTCTGAAATGCTTCGGAGATTTTTCGTCTACTTTTCCTTTTTTGATTACTTTATTTGTATTGTTTGTTTTTCTAGTTGTTATTCTAAAGTGCAAAAATTGAAACTGTTGATTTAATCTTGACTATATTAATTAATTAAATACAAATAAAAAAATTATTAAACCTCTTTTCAATGTTTGAAGGAGGCGAGAAATCTTTCCTGAAAAACTCGGAAGTTGAAGACCATTTTGATAGAAAACTTCCTGGTGTGGAAGCTCCTGGCGTGAAATCAGAATGGCAATTGACATCTTTAGTACTATTTGTAATTTCATATGGTCGATAAGAATTTACTGGCAGATTCTGTGGCATGAGAAATTGTCGGTGTATTTCACAAGATGAAATAGAAAGAAAACTTTCCTTCTTTTCTTGATCATCAATATTTAAAGCTTTTCTTGTTTTTGCTGCAAGGAGATCAACATCACTATCGTCATTGTCGAAAAGGCTCGCTCGACACTCTCTGAACTCTTCTTTAAGCTCCTCGATTTTATTGATAAATTCAGAAGTTCCCAAATGTCTCACTTGAGAGTAGTCAGGAATTCGGTCGTAGAGAGACAAAATCCGTTCGGGTCTCTTTTCCATCTCCAAAGGTTAAGATGAGATTTAACAGCGTCAGCCAGGAAGTTTGCTGTCTCGACGCTGACACACCTTAAAAACAATGTGTCAGTCTTTCCCAATACTCATCACATTCCTTCACTTGTTGGATCGATGAAATTCCTCTGCACTTTTCATACACGCACCTCTGAATAAATAACATCTATTTACGATGAATATCGACTTATCGAAACATGTCTTGATTGCTTGTAGAGGTGAACCTGTCGCATAACTAATATTACGAATCTATTCCAAGCTAAAATTCAATGCCCTTTAGCTGGATAATAAAGTAGCAAAGTAATTTAACAAGTATTTAAATTTAATTTAGATTTGTGCAATTTCATACTCTTACTGCATTACTAAATAACTAAAGCTTGACATTACAATGCTATACCTATAGGGTGAAATGTAAATTGAGTTAAAATATTTTTTCATTGTATCCTTGTTTGACTTTCTATTTAACTGATGTAAAGCTGATGAGTATCTATCATTAATAGGTCGAAATTTGTATTCTTGATTGGATGAATTTATGATTAATTATAATGATTGAGATTATAAACACATAAATACAAATATAGCTTCAAGGTTAATTTAACTCTTCGTTTTTCTCCAAACTCCCCTGAATTACCTTGAGCTGAGAGTCTACAATGAAGGAGAATTCTTCAAATACTCATGGCGGCTTGCGGCGATCAAAAGTTGCAAAAGTTCCCAACTTCTCAAACAAATATTTAATAAATTCCAATTTTCAAGAAAGTTTTTCATTTCATCACATTTAAACAATGAAATTAATTAACTTTCATAGTTTACGTTCTTCGACTAGAATTCTAATTAATAAGGGACTCAATGGCCCAAATCAATATCATATTTTACATTGTCATATCAGTAGAAAATGTTGTTCAAGTCAATCAGCCCAATCAACTGTTCTCGATTTCAATGATTCCAATGTTCCTGCTTTTTACGATATCGTGATTGCCGGAGGAGGATTAATTGGAACCACTTTAGCAGTTTTTTTTAGCTAAAGTCATAATCTTTCATCATTGTTTACAATCATAGTTTATTGTTTCATTTAGCAAGATCGAAGAGATTCTGATATTCGAATCCATGCCGAAGCCGAAGGATATTAAAGAAGATGTGAAATCTCAATTTAGCAATAGAGTTTTTTCAATAAATCCAGGATCCCAGAAAATACTAGAAGATCTTGGAATTTGGAAAAACATTTGGAGGAGTCATAAAGTATCTTCATTAGAAGTAAGTTTAAAGTTGATTAAGCTCTAACATCTAACATGTAAATAATACACCTAAAATACGAGGTTTAAGTTTTGCCAATTTACCAATAATTGTTTATTTCTCATTTATTTATATAGGTTTGGGAAGCTTTATCGGATTCAAGAATATCATTTAAAAATCCAGGATTTGAATCGCCCGATTCTTATATTGTTGAAAATTCTTTATTTTCAAACGCTATTTTACAAATGCCAGAGAAGGTTTTTACATTTTAAATATATACATTATATCTTTTTAATTTTCTTTCTTTTTCTTAACATTAATAACGCTTTGTTAATTGGAGCCAAATATTGAAATTAAATGTGGAACTAAATTAAAATCATAAACCAAAATCATCTGATTCATTTGCAGCATTCACACTTGGAGACAATAGTATTATGGTAACATTGCTCTTGGTTAGCAACATATATTTTATTATCAACTCTTAAAATTAAAAGTTAATATGATACTTAAAGATTGCAGGGTTGCAGGATTGCATTATATATTTTATGTTAGGTCGGGACTGATGGGTTCAATTCAAAAGTTCGATCAGCAATTAATTCACCTTGTGTCAATTTTAATTACGATCGAACTGCAATTGTTGCGACGCTAGAACTGATATGAAAAAAACTGATGAGCATAATTGTAGAATAAAAAAATCTCCAATTAGTATGACTTTTTTGATAAACATTTCAGCCTGGCAACAACAATGCGGCATGGCAGAGATTTCTTTCGAGTGGCGGTCCAATTGCATTGCTTCCTGTAAGTTTTTTAAAATAAAATGTTACAATTACTAAAATATTGGGTAAGATTATAATTTTTCATTTTATTTTCATCATTCTCTTATATTTTCAGCTCTCAAATACTCATAGTTCATTAGTATGGAGTACAATGCCAGATAACGCAACGCTAAAAACTTACTCAAAATGACGCCTGATGAATTTATAGATTCTGTAAATTCTGCCTTTGTAAGTTCTAATTTCTTAATTTTCTATTATTTACCTGATTCGAATTTTTTTAATTACATACTTATGATACAATAATAAGCCGTAAATATTTCTAATCAATGCATTTAATTTTTTAGTGATTTGGATTCATTTTTAATTAACTTGCAATGTTTTAATTTGGATTCACTTAATTATTTATATAATTATTTATAGTGCCGGGATTATCCTCGTTCTGAACTTATGAAGAAATCTTGCGAGTTACTTTCAGTTTTAAAAGTTAATCGTGGAAATAGAATACCGTTATTGTTCGATTAAGAGCCTCTGTTCGAAAGAGGCTTTGTACACAAATACCCAATTTCACAGAGCGTTAATTCAAATACTTTATATGTCGAATTGATTGTTATTTATTTAATTTTTATAATTATCTCTTTTTAATATACTCTACTATATTCCGAAAAAACAATATTCTATTTTATTTAAACTTGAGGTTTTAAAATACTCAGAAAATCAATATGAACATACAGATTTCAAATGGTATAATAAAATTCAGACGAAGAAGAAAATGAAGCATTGTTTCTACCAGCGAAGATTAAGAAGAAGGAAATTGATCCTCTAGCAGGGACGAAAATTATTTTTTTGTCAATTCATGAAATTAATTTAATCTAATATGAACAGTAATTATTAAAATTATTTAAAGAAAGCCTCTGTTCGATAGAAAGCCTCCCCCTCGGTTGGGGTGACTTGCCTCTACATAGACCGGATTATTAAGAAAGAACCCTCAATTGTGTTTCTGTCAACATTGGCATTACGTTGAACTTATGTCACTATTTAACCTTACTATCATTTTCAAATTGTGAAATTTTAATAGATATTAAAGAACCCCTTCTATTTTAATTATGCGATTAAATTTAACGGAAATGTGCAATTTATGGAAAAGGTCCTTTGCAATGTGAAATTTGAAATAATCTGAAAAATTTTTAACCAAATAGCGAGAAGTGCAGAGCAACATTGAAAATTGCATTAATTTTTGAAATTGCTTCCGAGCAGTTTTTAACCCATTTGGCCATTTGCATAACTCATCATTGTTGGTCTTTTATCTTTTTTGCATTTTACAATAATGGAGTTTCTGAATTTGATGACCCATATTTGGTAAGTTGATTTTATGAACTCATTAAATTATACCTCTTCAAACATTATACTTTTAGTTATTTTCAATTAACTATTAAATAGATGATATGAATTTCCTTAATTGCTTGTAGGGTTTCGAGACTCGTTTCACTCCTATTGGAAATTGCATGGTTACTTTAAGCAATTTTAGGAGAGAACTTGGCCAACTTGATAAAATCGAAAACTATCCTGGAGAAAAGGCTAAAGGAAAAGATAAATGATTATGGAGATACCAATTATTACACTTCCTTTCCAATTTAATTCTTCATTTAAAAAAAATATTTTAATATCATTTTGTCGAGTCTTAATAACCAATGACTTAAGCTGGAAAGTTCTAAAAATTGTTATTTCGATGCAATACAATAATAAATTATTTCATAATTAAAAATAAGATCAAACAATTAAAATAAATATTTGGAAAACGCAATTAATGTGAGACAGCTTCTTATGGCATTGAACAAAAAACAGTTTGTTTTGAAATTAAAAATAGATTTATATGAAAATCTCTATAAAAATATTTTTAATTTTAAAACAAACTATAGACGCTATCCATTAGAGTTTTGCAATGTGGCATGTCCGATAATTTCGCAATTTGACTTATCGGAGGGCGACAAAACGCTCGCAGGGTTTCCGCTCAATAAACATTCATGCAATTTTAACTTAAATATTTCTCATTCATTCACACATCGTTCTTCATTTACTCATTCATACAAATCTAACATAAATTAAGAAATAAGTTTGTTGTTCTTGTTTCTTGTTCACAATAAACATGACTGTTTCATGTTCACAAGAAGAAGAAGTAATCCGAAGGCATCGAGCCAAGGAACTTGCCGAAGACGAACACAATGGAGCGACGAAAGGAAAACCTTACAGATCTTTTCAATGATTTCAAGTTAGATTATCCCCAGATTAATATAGGCAAATTTATTTATTGCTCTTAATAACGTCAAAATGGTGCAAATTGGCTAGTCATCCCTCAGCTCACAATGTTTTTTTGTGAAACAAATGGTAATTTAAATCTAACCCTTTATGCTATTGGTGCAAAATCTATGTATATTAAGAATAACCCATAGGGTTATTGAAGAAGGTACTACTATAATACTTTTCCGATTAGCAACAAACATTACCCATTTACGGAAAAGTCAATTTTTAAATCTCTAGTTTATTTATTTCTAATTAATTCTAATCATTTAAGGTTCATTTTAGGTTAGATAATATGTTAGATAATAAAGCGCTGAAGGATTTTTGCAGCATTAGAAAAAGTTTAATTTTATTCACTTTAGTTTTATATTTAAAATATTCATGAATTTTAGTGTAATCGTGAAGAAATGTGATTTATCATGAAATATCTAATTTTTAAGCTGGATGAAGCTGGATGAAGATATTCATGAACTTTGGTTTAATTGAGAATAAATTTATAAAATGTTATTTATTATGAAATATCTAATTTATAAGCTAGATAAGAAGAATGTAAAAATATTCATGAACTTTGTTGTAATCGTGAAAAATTGATAAAATGTGATTTATCTATAAATATCTAATTTTTTAAGCTGGATAAGATGAATGTAAAAATACTTTATTGAAATTGTAAAGAAATAGCTAAAATGGTATTTAACATGAAATATCTAATTTATAAGCTGAATAAGAACGTGCTGAAACACATGAACTTTGGTTTAATCGTAAATTAATTGGTAAAATTAGTTTGTTGCAATCATGATGAAATTGATAAAATGTGATTTATCTTTATATATATGAATTTTTAAGCTAGATAAGATGAATTTGATTATATTCATGAACCTTGTTGTAATCGTGATGAAATTGGTAAAATATGATTTATCATGAAATATCTAATTTATTAGCAGGATAAGAAGAACTTGAAGATATTTATGAACTTTGTTTCAATTAGGATGAAATTGATAAAATGTGATTTAATATGAAATATCTAATTTATTAGCAGGATAAGATGAATTTGAAGATATTCATGAACTTTGTTGTAATCGTGATGAAATTGATAAAATGTGATTTATCCTTTAATATATGAATATTTAAGCTAGATAAGATGAATTTGAATATATTTACGAACTTCGTTGTGACCGAAAGAAATTGATAAAATGTGATTTATCCTTTAATATATAAATATATAAGCTAGATAAGATGAATTTGAATATATTTATGAACTTCGTTGTGACCGAAAGAAATTGATAAAATATAATTTAACATGAAATATCTAATTTATTAGCAGGATAAGAAGAACTTGAAGATATATATAAACTTTGTTTCAATTAGGATGTAATTGATAAAATGTGATTTATCATGAAATATCTGAATTTTTAACCTGGATAAGAAAAACTTGAAGATATTCTTTAACTTTGTTGTAATCGTGATGAAATTGATAAAATATAATTTAACATGAAATATCAAATTTATTAGCAGGATAAGATGAATTTGAAGATATTCATGAACTTTGTTTTAATAGTGATGAAATTAATAAAATGGGATTTAACATGAAATATCTGAATATTTAAGCTAGATAAGTTGAATTTGAATATATTTATGAACTTCGTTGTGACCGAAAGAAATTGATAAAATATAATTTAACATGAAATATCTAATTTATTAGCAGGATAAGATGAATTTGAAGATATTCATGAA
>JAQGBZ010000795.1:0-12086 GCA_034687125.1 Neelides folsomi
CAGGAACTTTTATTTAGCACATATATCATATTACGAGCGTTTAGTACCCGGACATCTTTTGGGACCCGGATATCTTTCGGCCAATTACGGTATATACATAATCCCTTTAACTTTCTGATAATTGCAAAATATCTTTAATTAATGATAACATTTTTAAATGATCTTTTAAGTATGTAGTTAATTTAAATTTATTTTAGTTAATAGTCTTAATAGTTAATTAAGGTTAAATGGTTAATTAAGGTTAAATTTATATTTATTAAAATTTCATGCACCAGAGTTCAAACTCCAGATAATTTATGGCCCAGAATCCGAAAGTTTGGTAATTATGGTCAAAGGTGTCACGTCCCAAAGAACTCATATGAATCCAGACGAGTAATACGGCCATGCCGGAGAAACGTAAAGAACTCGGTCACAATGCATGCAGATGGAACGATCGTTTGCAATGTACAGACTTTTGGGAAGACACGACAACAACAGCAAAGGGGGATTCAACCGAACCGACACGGGAAGACACCTAAGGGGTCAGAGGTCTCTGTGCGTGTAATAAAGATCTGGGAGCTAAAGAAGTTTTTATTGAAAACCCTGAAAGGAAGAAATAAAGAGACAAAAAATTTCCAGTGAATAAAAAAAATAATCCTATCCTAACCTATCCTAATAAATATATCTAACTTAACCTATCCTAATAAATAAATCCTAACCTAACCAATCCCAACTTCTCTCTTAAAAGTAATATTTTATACTGTAGTTAAAAGTTTAATTGTAATTGTAATTAAATACTTTTTTAATTAGCGTATAGGTAAATGATACATTCCAGCCAATCATGGATATCATAGCGATTGCAATCACAATGTTTACATGCCATATGGAACGGTGGACGAAGGAGATCAACGAGTGAAAGATGTCATTGGCCCAGCACATTCAATGTGCGTTCCCAATGCTGAATGTCGACTTGGTTGGTCTTTTATTGGCATGAGGTGCATGTGCAAAAGAGGTACGTGAAGTTCATTCCAAAAAATTAACTATTAATTATTATTAAATATTAAACACAATTTAAAAAGAAATAATGTTCTTTTTTGTTTAAAGGAACAAAGTTCATTCGTGTAAGTCAGGAATGTCTAAAAGGGAGCAATTTGAAAGGATCGTCTTTCATTATTCTATTTCTAATGTTGATCTTTGTAAAGTATTTATTTAACTAACTAAAAGTTAATCTCTGAATTACTGTAAAGCTTGATCAATGATGATTAAATGATAATCTAAAATAAGTTGAAAAAATTTACTTACGTTGTGTCAATTTTCCAATATCTTTATTTGCTTTGTAATGTTAAGTTATATCAAGTTATATATAAAATAATTGAAAAATCTAAATTGTTTAAACTCTGGTGCTTTTGATTTGACTTTTAATTTTCGCAATTCTGGTTTCGATGAAATTTCTTCTACTGGCATTTGAATCAAGGGATAACCATTCAATTGAAGAAATCTGTAAGTAAAAATATTAGGTTAAAATAAATAATAATTGTTAAATTGAGGTTAGATTAAGTTAGATTTTCTGTAAAACCAAGAATATTTTGGTTTGACCGTTTGACAGACAATTTGTTTTAATTTTTAATTATTTATCTAAATCTTGCTTGATTGGTTTTATATCCAAGTTTCTCGCATTGTCTCATTTCCACTACGGCAACTCCTTTTGGTTCATGAGTGTTGGCAGTGAAGGAATTTTGAGTCGATATAAGAAAAGCATGATATTCCAAATCGCCCTTCGGGGGACGTTTCAAAATTTCGACAGGAAGTTCTTGAAATGATTTTGGTACTTCTTGGGCACTCCCATTCTTGTCAAATGCCACAATTATCTCTAATAATTAAAATAGTAAATCATTAATTTAAACAACAGAATAAACGTTTAAACTTAAACTTATACCTTATAGTTTATGAATGACATAGATGACATTTATAATTTTTTAAAGGTAGAATGAAAAACTTACGAGCTCCAAAATGTTGTGGAAGGATATTTGTAATAAATGGCATTTTATTCCCAAGAATTTCTCCAATCTCGGTACTAATACCCCTCACAATTTTTTCATATTTTGATAACGTTAGTTTTCCTTTGGTGTGAAAAGTTGTCCTCTGAAAAACCATAAATATTTTTTAAATAAAAATATTTTATAAATGTACAAAGATAATAATTTAACAGATCAGTCAAAATCCTCTAGGTGAATAATGAAAGTTTTAGATTATTATTATTATCGTTAAGCTAATTTTGTTAACTTGATTATTATCGTTAAAGTTAGTTTTAAGATTACCTTTATAACATAATCAGTATATTTATGCTCAAGTCGTTTTCCTTTGTATTCTGGACATTCAATTTCTAAACTGAAGTCTAAGCAAATGAGTTCTCGAAGTAAATCCAGATTAGCTCTTTTTTCTGTAAAATCAATTAAAATTAAAATCAATTATTAAATTTATCAAAATCAGATTTTCTTAAAAATCATGTTTCGTTAATTAATTAATTGTTTTTTAATTAATATAATTGATATAAAGTATAATTAATGTAAAGCATGGTTAAAAAAAACTTACTGCAATAAGTTTTAATAAATTCCGGATCTAAGACTTTTTCAATGAGTTCCAAATGGAAGATTCCTCTCATACTCGCATAGTAAACAATTGAACTCAAAGATCTTCCATAAGCCAAAGCTTCTTCGTTTCTCTTCCCCGATCCAAATCCAATTTCACGGAAAACTTTGTCAAACAACAAATCCGCTTCTTTCATGTTAAAAGAAGTCAAAATCATTAAAATTCGTTCGATATCTTTCAATCGACATTCGTCCAATTCTTTTTCGATTCTTCCCAACACTTTCAAAATGAGTTCTCGATGAAAAATCCCAGCCCGAGTTCCAACAAGGGCCAAATGGACACAAGCAAGCAAAGAAATCCGATCAATTTCTGGCAAAAAATCATCCAAGAATTTATAAACCGATTCCGATTTGGTATGAGTTGAACTGTGCCGAGCAATTTTGGCAACTGCGGCGATGTCAATTGAACGATGCGATTTTGCATTTTGAGAAAATTTAGACAACAATTTTGAAAAAATTTGATCGTCCCGCAATAAAGTTTCTGTTTTAAAAAACCCAAGTGCAACGATTGGGATTTCATCGCTGGGAATTTCATCAATGAGTTTTGAGAGTTGAAATTCGATATCGTAGGTGCTGAGGTGATCGGGGAGATTTCGAGTATTGTTCAAAATGAATAAAAATCTGATGAAATGTTCCTTGCTGAGTTTGTCAACCCGGCGGAAAATCTTTTTAATTAAATTCCAATGGAATTCAGAATTTCTGGCAATTTTGGTCTGGAAGTACAAATCCGCAATGATGAAATTTTTATCTCTGCTGTTGGTCGAGATATTTTGCATTAATTTGTTGTCGATGAATTTGACCAATTCTCTGAAATTGCGACTATTTCGTTCAGAGAATTTATCCGATAAAGATAATAAAATTGCGAGAACTTCATCTTCGGTTAAATTTTGTTTCATCAGATTTCCGATTTTGTCTGAGGAAGCTTCGATTGAAAATGAAGGTGACGAAGAAATTGAAAGCCATTCTTGCACAAGGGGATTAAATGACTTCTTTTTCTCTTCCAAATTAAACTTTTCTTTGATAAATAAAGTAGGGAGATATTCGGGTTTATTTGCAATGATACTACGAAGGTGAGTGTTTTCAACATCCGCGAAAAACTTTATGTATGATGGTTCCGGTACTTCGTCAATTTCCTTCACGGGTTGAATTTTGGTCGAAGAGAAATTTCGATTGGCGAAAATTTGACTTTGAGAGGAAACACATTTTGTACAAAGGGTAGAGTTATCTAAATGTAAGTTATTTAAATTATTTAACTTATTTTGATAAACTGAAGAAAAATGTTTTATAGAGAAACTCCGGCTTCGGATCAAAAGTATTCGGAGTCGGAGACTCATTTTAAACTTAAAGTTAGCTAATGAAAGTAAATTCCCGTGACTGAATAATAACGTTAAATCGTGACTTTAAGCAGAACTATTTATCATTTTTATTTGTTAATTAGAAATTACTTTAATGTTAATGTTAACGCATTTCAAGAAAAATTAAATTCGTACAAATGAAACATGAGGAATGATTCAAATTCATTCCAGTCTTTATTCGTATAGAACTTTAAAGTTTCACCATAAATATTTCTATTCTACATTATTCTACATTTTAACTTTATGTAATGCACTTTAATAATAATACATAATTAATGAAAATGATCGTTATCTTAATGTTAGTTAATTTTTATAGTTAGATTTAATGCGAAAAGTTAGTAGGAATGCTTTTAGAGTGATTAATTAAATAATGGGTAGTCATTTTTTGCCTTTTCTAATTTTCACAAAACAATTTATTTATAATTAATTTCACAATTAGTTGGTTCAGTCAAGATTTAACAATTTTCTTAATAGTTATAAATATTATAAATATAAACATTATAGATTCATTAGAAAGTAAGTTATTTAATAAAGTCATGAAATAGAAGAACAACAAGGCATTTATAAGATCCATTATCAATTTAAAAATTTAATATTAAATTGTCATAAAGTTCATAATTATCATGTCATTTATATAAATGAATAATCGTAATTAACAGACGTAACAAATAAAGAAAGTTATAATTTTAGTGTAAGTAGAGAAGTCAAAATGTTTGTTAAAACTTATTGACGAGGTTTGACGCTTTGATGACAAATCTGAAGCATTTCGCAAGCTTCGCCTTTATCAACTTCTTGAGCAAGAAGACTCATAAGATAAGGACCATAATCTTCAATCATGATCTTGCACTACAAAAACAAGTTAATTATTAAATAAATTAAATTATTATACAGTTCAACCCGCTAAGAGGTTGACATAGGAGAAATTAAAGTGAGTTAGTAACTTTGGATAATCCTCAAATAAACAAAAACTTATAATTTTAAAAATCTAATTAGCGTAAGAGAAGTCTTAGTGGTCAAACTGAGCACCATTTTGAAACAAACAATGAAATAATCTTTGCTCTAATCCATCTCAGACGTGGTCGAATGTTGTAATTGAAGTGTTCTGACACGTTTGATTAATTTGTTGAAGAGAATTCGCTTCCTACTATCTTCGGAAAATGTTGATAATATTTGAATTTCAATTATTTCATTTTTCAAAATTCATTTTTTTGTTTATTTGAGGATTATCCAAAGTTACTAACTCACTTTCATTTCTCCTATGCCAACCTCTTAGCGGATTAAACGGTATAATCAAGTTAATTATTATTTCATAGATAAAATTAAAAATATAAGGTTAGTTGATCATAATTAAATGTTGAATAAATTAACTTAATTACCTTTGTGCGGTACTTGGATGGGAAGAGAGGACAAATGCGCTCGACGATTGCATCGACATCCTTCACTACTTTTTCGTCTTCCAACATTGTCTCTAAATAGTCAGAGACCATAATGCACATTTGACACTCGGTCATGTTCACTTTAAAATAAATTACAATAATAATTAAACATTTAACAATTTTAAATTATTATGTATTTCTAAACTACTTAAACACAGTTCGTAATTGTAACAAAAAGTTAAAATATTTAGTTATATCAGTATTTAGTTAAATCGTTTCTTACATTTTTCATCAATAACTGGGGCCTTTTTTCCTCCACATAAACCGAGTTGAGTACAAACTTCTTCTGGTGACAAATCGTTAACAAGAAATTGAATGATTTGATCAGCATAAGTGTCAATAAATGATCGACATGAAGATCTCACAGTCTTAGGAAGATATGTACACACTTTTTCAACAGTTTCTTTAATTTCGGTCTATAATTAAAAAAACAAATTAATAAATGAAACATTAAATAAAGTTTAACATTTTCAATATTATTTTCAATACTTATAAGCAAATTAATTAATTAAGCTATGTAATTAATTAAGCTATGTTTAATTACTTCAGTTGCATTTTCACTGATCATTTCATCAAGTTTGCTCATTGCATATTCACAGATCACACAAGTTGGTTTTTCTTCAACTGATCTTGGTTTTGGTTCTAAAATGTTTAATTTAGTTTATTTAATGTTTAAATTGTAAAAAATGAATTGGCAAGAATTATCAAATTGAAATCTTAATTAAGTTACCTTCAACTTTTGGAGGTTGACAAAGTTTCAATTCTTCGCATATTTGTTCTGGATCCATTTCAGAGACCAGGAATTGAATGATCATATCCCCATAAGTCTCAATTAACTCATCGCACTTCATTGAATATTTATTTGGGAAAAGATTGCAAACTGATTCAACAGCGTTCTTAATTTCTTCCTAATTTTCAAATTATAGTCAATTTAAAATTTGATTGATTAATTATTTAATAATTAATTAATTTTTTGGTTAAGTTAAAACAGATAATAATTAAATAATATAATTAACATTAACATACTTCTGAATCTTTGTTCTTCAGCATATTGTCCAATTGAATCATAACAAGTTTGCAAATCTGACAAGTCGAATCCTTCAATTTCTCATCAATTATAATTTCCTTATTCAAATTATTCACTTCTGGAATTACAATCTGCGGTTGTTGATATTTCTCATCATGAAGAACACACAAATGAAGAGCCATGCAAACTTCTCTGGCTGTGAATTCAATCACAATCATTTCAGCAACTCTTTCGCCATAATTCTTCATAAACGATAGACATCTGTTTAAAGTTGTTTTGGGAAGAACGTAACAAACACGATCCATAGCTGAATCAATGGCGGCCTAAACAAATAGATTTAATTAAATAAACGAAAATTACAAAATTCATTAAAAATTACAAATACGAGATTTAAAATTAATTACAAAATTAATTAATTTCAGTATAAAATCAATTGGCTACCTTTGATCTATTTACTCCAAGCATATCGATAAGTTTCGACACAGCGAAATGGCAAAGAGGGCAAGTTGGCAAATCTTCAACTTTAGACTTTAGATTTCCATTGTATGACCCAGAACCAGGATTTTTCAATGCAATTCCTCCATTGGTAAAAATTTTACTTTCTTCTGGACAAACATGAAGTGCAGGACAAACCTATAAATTAATAATTAAATTTTAATCATTACTTTTTAATAATACAGTTTAATGCACTGTATTTTTAAATAAAGAATACAGATAATTAAAATAAACATAAATTATAACAATTGCTAGATACTGTTCTGTTAATTAAACTCACTATTTGAATATTTAAAATAAAATAATAAATTTCATACAGTGCTTGGATCAATTTCATGTTCCAGCATTTGAATCACCGAATCGCCATAAGCTTTTACAAAGCTCTCACATTGCGATGCCATTTCTTTAGGTAATATTTTGTCGCAAAGTTTATCCACAGCTTCCTTGATCGTATATTCTGTAGCAGGGTCATTGAGAGTATTTTGAATCTGATGCAAAGCATATTCACAGAATTCGCAAACAGCTTGTGATTTCGGCTTCAATGATTCTTTCTCGTCATTTCCAGTCAATTTCTCTCCTGGGACTAATTGAACCATTGGGAGTTGAATTCGCGGTTTATTGGCAGGAAATAGCATCCAAATTGGTGCTTCAGAAAATAAGTTTTTGCCCGGGCTGTTGCAAATTCCAATCATTGCACAATTCTGAACTGGATCCATTTCATCGATTAAAAGTTGATACAAAACTTTTCCATATTGATCAACTAAACTTAAACATTCTTTTCTGAACGTTCCCGTTTGTTTGCAGAGTCCTTTGGCAATTGTTTTAAACTCGTCTTTGGTCACATTTGACATGAGCCAATTTTGAAGATAGGAAACCATCTGTTTGCAGAAATCGCATCCAACATCGTCGTCTCCAACTGGCGGCGTCCATTTTACAACTTTCTTCGTTCCGAGAGCAACTCGATGCAAAGTTTGGACATGGCAAAGTCCAACAAGTCCACAAAGTTCATTTTCATCGAGGTCATTCTCAACATGATGAACGATTTGTTCGAAATTGTTCATTACTTCCGCTCTGCAGCCATCGGAATAACTTCCCAAGTGTCCACAAATCTATATACAAAAATTTCATCAAATAATTAAAACAAGTTAAAAATTACAAGTTGTTTAAATTAAATGTAAAATAATTAAATACAAATTTATGGGGTATTGAACAATTCAACAACTGTATTGTAGTTCATTCACGGGGAATTTAGATCTGAGTTATAGGATGGCCCCTGATAAGTATCTTTTTTTTAAAAAAAGATACTTATGGCCCACCCTGTATAACTCAGACCTAAATTCCCCGTGAATGCACTATAGTATTTAATAATTTTCAAATTGTTTATTATATTAAAATTATTAAAATTAACCTTTAGGAGTTTTACAAGGAGTTGTTCTTGTGGAAGATCTTTAATTATTTTAACAGCTTTCCCAATAAAATAATTGCATTTAGGACACGAGTCAGTCATGAGGTCAAATTTTTTCACTTGGTTTTCATTATTGGTAATTTCATTGTTTTTCATTTCCCCAAGCATTTCGTCAATCCTGATTGAATTACAAAGACCAGAAACGCTGCAAACAGTTTCAGGATCCATCCGAGAGGCGAGCAGGTCAATGAGTTCAAGCGTCAATTCATCGGCCATTTTCCCACATTCTTTTGCAATTTCCTTCACAGGGATCAGATTGCAAGATCCTTCCAAAACTTGGCGAATTTCATCTTGGGTTTGGTTACTTAAAAGCTGAGCTCTTGCTTGCCCAACCATGTCGATGCAAATTTGACATACGGAATCTTTGTCTTTGGGATATTTTTTTTCTTCCCATACATTTTTGATACAGTGAGGAACAGCGTGACATTCTGCAGCATGTCTAAAATCAAATCATTTTAACAATCAAATCATTTTAAGTATGATTAAATTAATTTTAATTAAATTCTTACGTGATATTATGACACCAATAAGAAGGTCCAAATGTGCATTTCTTTTTGCCAAAAAGATGATTTGTATTTATTGAGGAAGTTTCTTCTTCCGATCCTTCCCAAGTCACGACATAAGGAGTTGCGTAAACTGCTATAAGGAATAAAAATATTAAAATCTTCATTTTAATATTTTATGACTGATGTTAATGTGATCTTAATTTGACGTTAATTTGATCCTTATTAGTGTTATAAGTTTTATTAGAACTATTTAGTAAAGAATGGCTCTATGAATTTCAATCAATGAGTTTAATAGCGATTGTTATTTATTCCTTTTCCTCTGTTGTTGGAAGAAGAATATTAGGTTTATGACTTAATATGAACTTAGGTATTAACACTTCATCACATTCCATATCACTTGTGTATAAATACAATTGACATGATCAAACCCATTCATTTAAAACATGTGTAATATTTGACTATTTATTATTTATTTAAAGATAGCTTGGCATAACAAATAACATTAAACTGAAAGAGGGGAGGAAAAGTTTAACGATAAGCATTTAACCTCCCAAGATAAATCTCCCAACTAGACGCCCCATTCTTTTAACTTTTAATGGTTGTTGGACTTTCGACTCCTTAATCTTGATAATAGAATTTAATACATCGAGTTCGTTTAGAGGCAAACGATGTACTAACATATTATCTATAGATAGTTAAAGTCTAAATTATAACTATAATAAATATTTTATAATGTTAATAATCCTTTGAAAGGTGGAATTTATGAACCTTATAGTAATATAGTTTAAGATTTTGAAGCTCAATTAAAAGATTGTTAAGAACTTACCAGCAACCACCGACACAAAGAAGACAACGAGTAAATTCTTCATTTCCCACTTTCTGCAAAATATTAAAAAGAATATTGTCTTTTATGGAATTTAGGTAATTCTTTTTAGGAAAATAAATATTTCGTGCCCTAGATCATCATTAAATTAATTGTGACTTGAAATGAATGAGTTGGCTTATTGTACTCGACGTTCGCCTAATAAGTTTAAATAAATAAAAATAGATGAGTCACACAGGGTGGGAGTGGGAAACTGATAAACAATTTAGTAATTGCGAATTTAAACTTTAATTTGTTGACAAATAACTGATTCTGACTTCCTATATTGAAATTTAATTATTGTAATTATTACGCACAAGAAAAAAATCAATCATTACTAAATTGTAATTGTAAAGATAAATAATAAAGTACGCAATAAAAATCCATGAAATTAATGCGTCTTAAAAATTCAAAATAACAAACCCTTTGAAGCCCTTAAATTATGTTTGTAATTAACGAACTTCTTAATCGAAGTTATAACATATGATTCCTAACTATGAACTGAACTACATTAGGTATTTAATTAAGGGTTTAGTTAAAATCTTCGTCAGTCGTCAAATTTGTCTCGTCTGATGATTCAAATACACTGACTGGAAAACCTTGAAAGAGTTCCTTGCTTTATTGCGACTATAGGAGAAATATCAATGGTGTGATTTGCGAATCTTATGATTAATATGAATTACGCAATTTTAAATATAATGTAATACCCAATGTGTATAAGTTGATTAAAATAATTACATAATAAAATATATAAACTCTCATACATTTTATTTTATACTTTATTTAATTAAATAAAGTTTAGTTTATTAATTATTAATTAAATTAATCAATTCCAGAATTAGCTTGCTGTTGTTGTTCTTTATTCACAGCTCCTTTCTTCACTTGTTCGCTAATGAATTGTTGAATTAATGGAGGTTTGGGATCTGGTCGTTCAATCTCAGTTTTCCCTTCATTTTCTTCTTTTTTAATCTTCGAAGGACCAAAAACCGATTCGGGCTTATGGGGGAGTTTGGAAACTAATTGAATCGGCTCTTGTTCTTTCTCTTGATTCTTTTTATTAATCTTAGATTGTTGAAAAGTTGGAGTTTGAAGAGTTGCAACTAAAAGCTTATAATAATCTAATGATTGTTGTACTTTTTGATTTTCGACAAGTAATTGCTGACAGGCTTCTGGTTGCAATCCACTTTGATATTGGTCGTAGGAATTTACAGTTTTTCCGAGATTTAATTGAGGAATTTGTTGGCTCGGTTGGTTGTAAATATGTGATGGGAATAAATCTTGTTGGGGCTGGGGCCAATTTTGAGGTTGTTGAGGTTGGAGCCATTGTGTTTGTTGTAATTGTTTTTGAGGCTGTAAATATTGATTTTGCAATTGTTGTTGCGGCCATTGTTCGATTGTTTGTTGGGGTTGAACAATTGGCTGTGTTTGTTGTTGTTGTAAAAGATTTGTAAAATAAAATGACAATAAATCTGGATTCATATTGGAAAGATAAGTTGGATTTGTTTTAGCTGTTTGTGGAGTTTGCGGTATTGGTGAGATATTCGGATTCGAAGGTTGTGCAGGTTGTTGTTGAAAAGGATAAGTTAACGGAGGAGTTTGTCCAGCAACTTGTAAATTTTCATTAGTAAATTGAGGAGTAGGAAGTGATGGGGTTTTCCAATAAAGGGGAACAGGGAGATTAATAGATGAAGGAGATTTATTGGTTGGAATCTTCAATTCTGAATTTTCATTTGTCACTTTTTTCACATCCGCATTGTGAACATTTTCTAGACAATTCACAACTTCCACAAAGACAATGGCTATTAGAAATCCATAAACTTTGAAAACAAAAAAATCATGTTAAATGATAATTTTTTTACTTTTAATTAAATTTTAACTTGTAATTAAATTACCAAAGTTTGGAATTATCATTTTATCCGGATAAAATTCTTATACTTAATTTGTCATAAGTACTGTTTCATTTATTTCAAGTTCTTATACGTGTTGTATTCAACAAGTTCAAATTTTACATATTTAATTATGGTTAATAAAGTAGGCATATCAAGATATAGAAATAAAAACATTTTTAAATTTAATTATTAGTATTAGTAATAAAACAATTAGTACAATGACACAAAATTAATTCTAAGAATGCGAAATGGTCCAACTTAGAAATATTCGGTATATATAATATAGTGATGCCGTTTATCGAGTGCTGATCATTTATGCACTCATGTACGCTCGAGTACATGAGTACATACAGTCGGAACCAAAAAGGGTCGTGCATCAACATTTTAAAGTCTGAATAAATATTGGAGGCAAAAATATAAATGA
>JAQGBZ010000796.1:0-12022 GCA_034687125.1 Neelides folsomi
TTCAATTTAAATATAACTTAAGTAACGATTTAAAATTTTGAGATACCCCGTTTTAAATTGCAAACCCACATATTTATTTACACTGAATACAACAATGTACGAGAAGATTATGGTACTCGTATAAAATATACCTACAGATTACAGTATAAATACCAATTTAATAAGTATCAGGGATAAAAGGTCGAAGTTCTTGAAAGCAAACTTTCATGTATTTGTACAAATGGAAAAAATGCAGATTTGATCAAATATAAATAGTATGCACAATATAGGTAATATATTTAACCAAATGTATAATAGAAACTTTTGACCGACTATACATAAGTAAATGAAAAGTTGAGCTCAAAGGGCTCACGGATCGAGAATAACCTTTTGAACAGGGAAAAGCAATTTGCATTTTAAGGAAAGAATAAGTGAAAGCTGTTGAAGGAAACAATTCAGCAAGAGTTGACGGAAAACGTTATTTACCAAATTGGCCGTTTCGTCCATGAACCCAGCGTTGAGGGCTCCATAATTGACAGAGTTTCCCGCATTGGAGTCATTGCTGAGAAGCCTTCCGTGAAACTCTCGGAGTTCCATCCGATCGTAGGATTTTTGAGGGCGAAGTTCCCTCGAGCTTTGCCTCCTAACCAATTGCCCCATGTTTGCCATTTTTCAAACCTTCTTTCTTGAAAACTTTTCTTCTTATTAGCTACAACAGTCGTTTCACTTTTCAACACCAAATGGCTTTCACTTTTTATTACTTGTAATTCTCTACTTTTAAATTCTTATCGAATATGTACCAGTGTTATATGATCGTCAAGAAGTTAATATAATTAAATTGGTTTAATGCTTATTGCATTGACTAGTTTTTTTTACAAGTTATCGATTGTTTAAGACAACGCTTCAAATATAGAATTCGATGTTTATATATATTTATTAGGTTTAAAGTATTTACTGATTGTACAGCGATTTAGTACTTTTGTGTGCTGTTACGTGTCCTTTGTGCATTCATTCAGTATTTGCTTTTGGTTACAAATGATATTCCTTCTAACTTTGTATGGACTTGAACTGAGAGTTTATAACTTACAATGAATCTGCTTTTTATACGCTTTCTTTTATTATTGTCCTTAGCCCTCTTTTCATATAAAAAGGAAAGTAATGGGAAATTGTTGGGGGTAATAGAAAGGAAGTAAAATTTTATTCACTCAAAGAATGTCATTTCCTTATCCTTAGACAATATATTTGTGTATGTTTAAATTTTTACAATTTTAAACTAATTTTCATAAATCTGCTTTCTTTATAATTATAATCACATTGAATTTATATAGTCAATCACAATATAATCAAGTGAATTTGGACAGTTGTAATAGATTTAATTATAAACAATCAAGTTGGGAGTTACAAGGAAAAAGTTTAGTTTGTAATTTGTTAATTAAGTCTTAACTTTCTCTTTCTCTTTGGCTCTTTCTGTTAGAATTTAGAGCCAGCCGAATATAAGAATTGAATGGAAATGAAGATTTATATTTAAAATCCTTCTACAGCAGCAGATGATTTTGACTTCCTACTGTGACTCAATAAAGATAAATAAGGAAATATATGGGAAAGCTTTGAAGGCGAAGCAAAGGGAAAGAATTCAAAAATTCAAATGGGAATATCGATATTCATATAATTTATATATCTTTAGAATAAGATTATTAGCAACTTAGTTTAGTTGCACAGCACTTTTGTATTGTCAGAGTTGTTGTGTGGCTCAGTGATGGTTTATTGTAATAATTAAGTTACTCGCCTCTCTAGCTTTATTAAATTATAGTCTTTAATTGAACAATTGCCTGATTCTCCGAGTATCCATTTAGGAAGGTGAAGCCTTATTCAATTGCTAGATAGCTAAATTGTTGATCAACCTGGGAACTTTCCTATAGTATAGCTTACTCCATTTTCATTATTCCTTTTCCTCTTCACTCTAAATTAAATATGAAAATATTATTTTATTAAATAAAATAAAATAACTGCATAATTATAGTTTTAATAAAATCTTTCTATAAGGGTAAGTAAAATGATTTGAAGCTTAATGTGAACTTGGTAAATAAATAATAAAATCGAGGATATGAGTGCGTGTTGTGGTTTGTAAATATGAATGTTCTGTTTGTTAGATTGAGGACAAGGGAGAACGAGAAAGTGTAAGTCGTGTGAGTGTAAGAACCAAACCGGGTCTGAGAGAGAAAACCCTTTTTCTCCCCAACATCCCTTTTCTCATCTATCTTTCACTATTCCCCGACTGATCATCGATTTTGTCCTTATAGGACATTGTTCATTAGGTCGGTGTGGGCTGAAGATTCTTTGCCGATTCACGCCGGCGTCACGCCGAAGCCCAATTTCTTCTGAGCAGACGAAGGCGTATGTCATATCAGCCCACGCCCTATTCCCGTCTTCCCACAACACTACCTATATGTTATACGTATTTGAACGTATTGGTATTGGTTCAATATACCCAGTCAACTTCCAATCTCCTTAATATGTAACATACTTTAAAACACTTCATAGCTCACGATATACATTATGCAGATTTGATTAGTAATGATGATATTGGAAAAATTTCCGGAATGCTTATATGGTCAATATACTTAACTAACCTGGTATATATTTATTGTTAGTTTGTTAGTAAAATACACTACTTTGTAAGTTTGCATATTTTAATTAATAATAAGATCAAAACGTTTAATTTGCCTTTAGCGATAAAGGGTCATAATGACTGTTATTTCCTTTGATTACCTAATTACCAAGTTTGTTCAAGCAAGTATGTAAGTGAAATAAAATATACCCAAATTAGGTAATAAAAATCACAAGTTTAGTAGAGAAAATTGAGAAAAAAATTCTTCTCATCATCGGAATTGAATTACGATTTGAAATTGGATAGACGCCGACAGCAAAATTAGCACTTTAAAAACTCCTTTGAGTCTGATTTAATCCTATTTTAATATGAATTTTTGAGCCATGCATCTACTGCTATTTACCTACTATCTTTGAATCCTTAATATTATAGTAAAAATCATTAAATAATTCAATATTGTGTATCAATTTTTCAATGCTTGTTTTATGCTATTATTTGTTAATCGTAATTTATCCCCCGGATCTAGAGATTACAATAACAATAAAAGCCCGTTGTTTCTCCCAATACCAATTGAGGATTGCAAATTGCATTGCAAAGCATTGCATCGGAGAGGGCTAGGATTGTGTGTGTGCGTAAAAGAGATTTGTTCTTGAGAGCGACATCTCAGGCTATTCTCCTCTTCCCAACCCGGTAATGTCATCAATAATTTGAACGAACAGAGAAGCTATCCCAAATTCCCATTTCAAAACTATTCTAATCGATGTTAAACATAGGTTTGATTTTATATTTTAACTACGGTTCCCCTTTCTTTAATCACATTTAAAGTAAGTGATGATTGGGAAAACCATTGTCATCTCTCAGACGTCAAACAACAGCTTGGCCGAAGATTGGTGGTGTTCAGTGTTAAGAATATTGAATTGTATTTCAAATTCATAATGTTGTGCTCATAAACACTAATATTCTTTTTAGAATTAATCTTCCAAGTTTACCGATTCCAGTTCCCTCTGTAATTGTTAAGCGTTTTATATTTTAAAGACATTTTTAATTATACGAAGTGTACACGATTGGTTGTTGATTCACAGTGTTTTCATTTATTAATTCCTAATTTTTATTTACTAAAACCCATTAGGATTGAAATGGACGAAAATAGCAAAATTACATCTACTAAAGAAATTGAACCACAAAAGGTTGGTTTGGTAAATGAAGATTTGAAGACAAAAAACGAAGCTGAATATTCAGAAAATGAAGAGGCTCAGCTGGAAATTGATGAAAATTACGAAGGAGACGAAGACGATGAGGAATACGATGAAGAGGACGAAGGCGAAGAGTACGAAGAGGAGGATCAAGAGATTGATCAAGAAGAAATAAACCTAATTTTTCTTGGGACATTTTATCATGATAATAACAAGGCAAATATACATTTTATAGTATTTCAATACACTGTTTATTACGCGTATACATATTAGGCGTTATATTTTGTAATTATCCAATATGATTGGAACGTAAAAATTATATAAAATTTACATTTAATGAATCTTTTAGAATGAATTTACCAAATATTTGTTGATGAATAGGTAATAATTTATTTATTTATTTTTTAGCAAGAGAATATAGACTACGTTCAATTTAAGAGTCCTGTTCAAGTTACCGAAATTAGAGTCATCCCTCTTGGAACTTCTGTTCCTCTCTCTAATGGCTCTGTACAACTTGGGTAACTTAATTATATAATGATTTATGAATTTATACAACTTTAAATATAATAAAATTATTTTAAATACAAGTTATATAAAATACATACATTGATTAAATATGTAGGGCTACAAATCCATCTGAATTAAACTTGGAGTTTTATTTCATCGATTTGACTCGTCCCAAGCATTCAGTTTTTGAGCTCATTGAAGATTTTCGATATAACGACAAAGAAAAAATTACGTTAGTATGCGATCCCACTCTTGAGGTAAATAAACAAGAAAAATATCTAAGATCTGTGATCTGCGATGTTTTACTTAATAAAGATGTAGTGCCTTTTGTAATATTCTTCAAACTTTGCCTATTTGTGAAGTCTAATCTTTCTCATTTTCTTTTAAGGTTATAACAGACGGAATTTTGGTGCGTGGACTTTACTCAGCTGTTACATTGGCTATGTATGGATTCCAAGTTGAAAATGTCCCAATTAAAGAAGTGCCTGAGAAAGAATTGAATGAAAACTTGAAACCAAAGGATGAGAAAGATTTCAGGGATAACGGAGAAGAAAATTCGAAATCTTCCATAAAAGGTGAAAAGGATTAATTTTGTTTACTTTTAAAATTATTTCACATTTCTAATAACATAAAATATCTTTTAAAAATAAATAGGAATTTCTCTCAAAGATGTCAAACTTGAACCAGAGGAGAATGAAAAACTCTCTCCATTTTCCGAACTCAAGGCCAAGTTTGGAGAAAAGGAAATCAACGAATCTCTTTCTTCACCTTCTCTTTCTTCGCCATTGAGATTGCCAGATGATAATTTAAATGATTTAAAAAATGAAACTAATGAAAACGCAATCGACATCATCAGTCCAGAGGATCCATTTAAATCTTATGATAATGATATACCAGCAGAAAAGGTTGTGAAACATGAGGTAATAGCAAAATCATCAAATATGGAATTGGATGAGGATTTTCGAAGCGTTGAATCTTCACCAAAGAATGAACCCAAGACAAATGAAGATTTTGGCCATGAAGATATTTCAGACGGAGAAATATGTTCTGACTCCGAGGATGTCTTTATTAAGGGTAATTTTGATAGTTAAAAAAGTTTAAATATTAGTTGTACAAGTAAATTGTAACAGAGCCTTAATATCCTATATACCTATATATTTTATAAGATATTTTATCTAAACATATTTTTATTTAACTCTTAGCTGAAGTATCCAATTCGCCAAAACTACCAATGGATCAAATCTCAACCTCAAGTAAGATTAGCAATGAGACTCCTACAGAGAAACCCGGCGAGAATGAACCAAAAATTTCAACTTTTGTTGACAACACTGATCCAATTTCTCCCCAACACGAACAATTGAGTGATTTGGAAGATCTTGACGATTTCCATGATCAAGATTTTGAAGAGCTTAGCGACGAAGAAATGCAAGATATGTCGGAATATGATTATGGCGAATGGGAGGTTTATTGGCATACCAAAGTTCATCGCCGATTTGACCCTTTTCTTGAAAATTACGAAATTAATCCTCTAAAGGTAACATCTAAAATTGGCAAATGCATAATCTAAAAATAAATATAATAAAATACCTACTATACATCCTCTCCAATTTATTATTTTATAATGTAGGAATACTAAATTTTATAATTTTCCTTTACAGAATTTCCAAATTAAAAATTGCGAGCTTGTTGGGTACAAAAATGAGATTGAGAAAATTGCACTTGAAAGGTTTTCAAATTTGGCCTCGAAGTTTTCTGAAGAAACGCTTACGATAAGTAATCAAGAATCTTGGATCGAGAACATGGAAAATAATCTTCCTATTCTGGCATCAACTTTAAATTATTTAGAAGCTAACAAAGAAAACCTTGCTCGTAATTTTAATTTGTCACAATTAAACAATTTTAAAGATTTATTAATGAATATTAAAATGAATAACTAATAGCTTGTCTATTATGAATTTCCAGATCACGTAAAACTTGTTAAATTTTGGGTTACAAAGAGCCTTGATCTTGAGTTTGCAATGGAACAATCTAATTTACCATTTAAACTTCGTCATATCAAAGCTGGAATAAGACTCATTCAGTGTTTGGGAAATGTTGGTGGTGTTTTTTCTTCAATTCTCCACGAACCTTTTCCTTGCAACAAATCATCGGTGGAAAGAGAAGAAACTTGCATTCAACATTTGCTTATCGACCTTTTTGAACAAAAGCACATGAATGTGTCTTCACGTATGCTGATTCTTCGAACCCTCGACGCAACTCTTAATTCAAGAAAAGGTAAATACTGAAATAATATTTTTATTTTAACTTTAACTATTTGTATAAAACTTAAATTTAAAACATTGGAATTATTTATAACAAATGTGCAAATTAATTATTTTAGGCTATACTGAATTCACAACCATTCAAAATGCGGAAGGACTAACATGCTACCAGCGATTGATTGAAACTTCAATCAATCATGATAAAATACCAGTCCGACTCACATTTGGGATCCGATCTTTGCTCAAAAAACTGAATATTTTCGAGAGCTTGGAAAATTTAGAAAAGCTAACCGAAACACTTATTAAGATTCAAATCGAAACATTTGAATGCCCCATTGAAAAAGTTGACAAGATCGTTGGGATTTTAAATAATGTCAAAGAAGCGTGTGTTAATGTCAAAATTTCACTTTCATATCCGGTGAGATTCATTCCAGCGAAAACAATCGTCGAGATGCCACCAACAAATTCTCCTGGTACGAAACATACAGTAAATTATACTATATTTGAGCTAAATAATTATACAATTTCATCAATCGTTCAATAAAAGCTATTATTAATTTTCTAATAAATTAAAAATTAAAATTAGGTCACAATCCGAAAGTGTCATTTGTCCATATGCTGAAGGAAATGAAATTCATGAAAATCATCGCTGTTTTGCTCAATTTGAAAGATATGTTAATGAATGTATTTGACCCTATTTGTGAAATTCTTCAATGTTTGTCACAATGGAAAATCGGTCTTGTATATCTCTGCGATGAAGGTGTAGCAACTACTATTGTAATCAAAACTTTGCTTCAGTCAGAAGAAGATGGAATCGGAGATACAAGTGCTATTTTATTAGCCAATAATCTTGAGGTTTATACATACATAAAATAATCTATTTACATAAATAATGAATCATTAATTCATTTCTTATGTTATGTTATAACAAACTTCTATAAATTATTGAATCTTTTTTTAGATAATGCGTGCTATCGATGTTATTACTACTTGTCAAAAGAGTGAAAAAAATTCTGAAGTGGAAGAAGAAGATTTAAAAGCGCTGCAAATCATTTTTAATTTTCTATCCCAAAGAATCGGAAAGCTTTCAATACTTTCAACTTTAACAATTGGAAATTTAATTGTTCCAATTTTGAACTGCATCAAAAGCTCAGCGACTGAACCAGGATATTTCGAAATGACTGATATGGAAAAAGCTACAAGACAAGGATATTCTATTCAGATTGTTTCATTCATTGTCAAACATTGTGAAAAGTTGAAATTTCTTGGCCAAGTAAGATATTTGCAATATTCGATATTTAAAAATTATAATGTTGAGTATAAGTAACTTACTTACTATTTATTATACCTAATTGTTTTATTTGCAGTACGGTCCTGTGATTTATGAAAAATTAATTTGTTCACTGGAAGATAGTGAATATTTGAGGAATATTCAAGGATTGCTTCCTTATTTAACACCAACCCTTTCACCGATAAATTTTACATTTGAAGGGATTGATCTTTTGTGTATTGCCTTGAAAGAAAAATGTACTGATCTTTGCGACAGCTCTGTCCTGATAATGGATAACTCTCAAACTTTATTGGAAGTAATATCTTGTCTTCGAATTCTGCAAGGGCACTGTAAGGACAAGGACCTTAACAATTTAAAGAATTTCGTCTACCATTATAATTTTTGACAAATTATCAAATGTTTTTCATTTTATAATAATCAGAATAACATTGAATTTTAATGATGAAATTTTAACTTTAGGCATTCTCTTTAATGAAGATGATGTTACCATTAACTTGAAAACATCTCACGATGAATGTGGGATAAGAGAACTCAAATATAAATTTGCCATTGCCCGAATGCGTTCTCTCGATATTGTTAGCATAATAATTGGAGTACTTAATAAGATCATTTCCGAGTTTTCGCAACCTTCTATTCATCTTCCTTTACTTATTGCTTCTAAAGGAGAACTTTTGACTTCATTTCTCTTACCATTGATAAAAATTTTAAGAAAAGTTTTAACTCAACTTATTGAAGTTCAAAAAACAGGTAAATAATTTATTCAATACAATTGATAGTTGAAAGTTTCAATTAAACCTTTGAATTTTATTTTTGCTTGTTTTTATTAGAATTTCGTGATGTGACGTCTGTACCTGTTCTTTTACAAATCTACGGAATATTAAATATGATCCCCGTTAATGCAATGTGCTTTGGAAAAAGTCAGGAAATATGTTTAAATATTATTGGAACGCTTCTTGCCTTCACAATTCCCAATCTCAAACAAGGCGAAGAAGCTGAAGATGAATTGAACAAAAGTACTTGGACTGCAATTCTTTCAGAAATAATCAAGTACGTTTTATATCCAACCATTATTTTGATTTAAATTATAAACAACAATTAGAATTAGAATGTTTATCTAATTGTAAGCGTATTTAAAATTTTTTCAGATACACTCTGGTAGCTCCATTCAACTTTATACCTGGATTGACATTGATTTCTGAAATTCTTCCTTTACCATTACCTGTTGCTTCAAAGATTCCGCTCACGGAAGCCGAATGTTCTGAAAGTGTGAAGTTAAGACGACTTTGGACTGCTTACCTTCATTGTGTTTCATCTGATATTATAGAGGTAAATTTTCTCTTAATAGATTACCTATACGCTTAATACTTTTGTGTATACTACTGCATGTATATGAAAATAAACCCTTTCCATCTTGGATTTTCAGTTAATTGGATTACTTAGCGGATCAACTCAACCTCGCCTTTTAACTGTGCTGAAAAAAGTTTGTGTTCAACTTGCGGATCTCTCGTCAGCTACGTGCTTAGTTGTGTGTCGTTCAATCTTAGAATCCATTTTCACTTCAATTGAAAATGATTGTGATGTGAAGCAGAAAAGTTTGGAATCGACTGCTTTGACATCATCATCATCTACAAGTGCATGGGTTGAGAATACAATTGGGAAAAGACATATTCAATGTTCAAAGAACACTGCTAAACTTTTGGGCTTTCTCGCATCTCTCATCAACAATGCTGGAACAGTGAAATGCGGTTTACTTCAAATAATTAGAGGGATGACCAAAATCGACGAAAAATTCATTGAACTCATTTCGCTTCTTTGCTCAATTCTTTCGTCTCCGGCGGAGAAAAATTCTTACCAAATTCAAGTAAGTCGAATAAAATAACATGTTATTACCATTTAAAAATACTTAAAACGAGTCATTAATTTTGTAAATTTATTTAGGCTCAGGATCACATTTTAACAATATTTCAATCGATGTGTGATGTGGAGAACAATATTCTCTTTCCTCTCTTTGGGCGTTGTGAAAAAAGTGTTCAAAGTGAAACGATTTTATCAAATTCGCTACCACAACCTGAAGTCATCAACCCAATTTGCGTTGCAATGTTAAGCTACTTAAACTCGCTCTCTGAGAAAATCACTTCAGATCCTCACGTTATTGATGGAGTTTTAAGAACGTTGGAGATTATTGCTGAGACTGAATATGGATTTTATCATCTCCGAAGGTCAGAATTTTAACATGTGACAATTTAATCTCCAATTAAAAGATTAGTGTAAATCAATAATTTTTTTGCAAACACTTTTATAATGGCTTACGTTTCTATTAATAGAACATTAGAGCAATTTCCAGGAACTTTTGAAAACTTGTGCAGGATAATTTGTAAAAGTGATTTGGAAAATTCTGAAGAACTTGAAATTCTCTGGCCAACTATTAGCTCTTTGGTTATGTTGTTAAAATCTCTCTTGTCTGCGAAGGTAAAATATTTGTAATTTATATTAAAATTAACATTTAACGCATTAAAGGCATAATAATGTATTATGTATAAATAAACACACAATAATATTTTATGACCATTGTTATCCAAAACAGATTTCATTATAATTTTTAAATTTATTTAGGAGGAATCTTCCTGCAGTCTTTTACCAAGACAAAGTTCAGTCAAAGTCTCTGAAGCGATCAAAATATTGGGATGGGATGACACTCAAAGCCACAAATATAATGTGGCTGAAGATGAAGTTTCTCATAAAAGACAAAAGCTATCGAGCACAAATTCTCATCCATTGCGCCTTCTGAAGAATGCGTTAGATAAATATGTGAAGTCTAACGAAGATTCTCCAGGTATTTAATTATATTTATAATACCTACTCATTATCTCT
Source organism: Neelides folsomi (assembly GCA_034687125.1). Classification (NCBI taxonomy): domain Eukaryota; kingdom Metazoa; phylum Arthropoda; class Collembola; order Neelipleona; family Neelidae; genus Neelides; species Neelides folsomi. Next base: position 10,711 of record JAQGBZ010000796.1, read on the forward strand.
ATAATATTGTCTAGAGATGTCAATATGAACGTTTCTTATTAATAATATTTCAGCTGTCTTTTTGCCACTTCCTCTCAATTACGAGACAATCGACATTGATAATGCAGTATTAATTCTCAGCAGTGTACTGCAATTTCTCGACAGTAGTGATGTGAAAGAAGCGCCTCTTGTGAAGTATACAATTTCAAGTCCAGAATTACTTTCAGAAATTTATACGCTTAGGCCAATTAATGTCTTGGTTGATAACATTCATACTCTGCCTTCATTTTGGATGACTTCTATTCCTCCTGCATTTGAGCTCGATGAAGAAAACTCTAAAAACGAACTTGTAATTATTTTATTTCTTCTATTTAAAATATTAAAGTAGATACATTATTATACAGATATACCCACTACAGTTATAATTAATTAATCGAATAAGCTGATATAATCTATAATTTCATTTAATTTATCACAGGTCTCTACTGATTTAACGGAGATAAGTCGAGAGTTTCTTAATAGTTTAGATATTCAAAAAGAAATCGGGATCCTTTGCAGCCAATTAAATTCGAAAAACGACTTTTCCGAAAATCAAGATAAGAAGTCAAATGTGCACCATGAAGGGATGAAAAAATCTATGACACGTGAAGCTCTTTTGGGAACTGGATCCAGGCGACCGCCTTATAATTCATCTATGCGTGGATCCCCTAATCGGTTATTATTTTAATTAATTGAATTACCATCTTAAAATAATTTTCTTTAAAAAATATATTTTTCGACCTTGTTTTGTTTAAAATAATCCTTTTATTATTATAGTGGAGGGTTTGGTCGATCTCTTGCTGGTCCTGGAAGATCAAATGTGTTCGATCCATTTCGTTCACGTCCACCAAATACATCTCGTCCTCCTTCTCTCCATGTTGATGACTTTGTAGCATTGGAGTCATCAGGAAGTCAGTCTTACAACAAAGCAGGAATTAGAAATAGCAGCAGCGGAGGGTCAGAAAACATGCACATGCAACGTGGAATGCAGAGAGGGTCAATCTCAAGAGCATACAATTCGCAAGAAAGGAACAGAACTGGACCAACAGGAAATTTTAGAACAGCACCTTCATCAGGATCAATGCAATTTTATCCTCAGCATTCTCAGAGACATGAGGGAAATCAATCCAGGGGAAGGTAAAAGATCTAATCATTCACTAAACTCGAAATAATGTAGATATGATATATTTTTGTGGATCGAAACACATTACTTTGAATATACAGTCGGAACCAAAAAGGGTCGTGCATCAACATTTTAAAGTCTGAATAAATATTGGAGGCAAAAATATAAATG
>JAQGBZ010000797.1:0-11986 GCA_034687125.1 Neelides folsomi
TTTTATCGTAATTTTCTTGAAATGCGATTGAATCCTTTAAAAAATCAATTTTATTTTCTTCTTCCTTTTTTACTTGTTCTGATTTTGGATCTAAACATAAGGTCATTCATTAATATCAAAAATTCCTTCAAATAGTTATAATAGCCATTGTATTACTTTTAATGGGATTTATATTAAGTACAGCATATAAGGGAAAATTGTTTTTATTGATTGTTTTTGACCCGTTGCCAAAAACGTTTCAGACATTTGAAGATTTAGGGAACTACGAAACAGATAGTGTTGTATTTACAATGAATACATCAATAAGTTTTATTGAAAAATTAAAATTAGAAAAAATTAGATCGAATGACCAAAACTTGAATATTAATAATTTTTTTAAATTTTGTTTTTCGTCATTCATTAACAAATTTTTAATTAAAGACAATTCGTCGTCTAAAATAAACAAACTAAGTAAGAATTTAAAATTAATAATTCACTTTACATACGATGGGTTTACTCAAACATTATTATCTTTAAAGTTAAGAATGCCAATAAAGGTAAAATTAATTTAGGAAAAATATTTTACATTTTAGATGCTTCACATTATCAAATTTTAAAAAATGTATTAAATATAATTATCCAGATAAATGTATTAAATATAATTATCCAGATAAATATATTGTAAAACGAGTAAATATTGAAACGCGATATTCGGAGAGAGTTCATTTATTATGTTTTTAATTCCAATTTGATAACTAAATATGATGATGCTTGTTTAAGAATGTTTGAATTTGGCATTTATAAATTGTGGGAAGAAGGTTATTATGCCAAATTCGGACATGAAGAGACCATGACTAAAGAAGAATATATGAAATTTAGAAAGTGGAATAGAAAAGAATATGATAAAATAAATACATTTAAAAGTTCAACAAAGCCTAAATTTATATACAACCCAAAGCCTCTCAATGTCAAAAAAAATTTACTTTTATAATTATTACATTATATTTATTACTATTTGGAAGTTTGATTTTTACAAGTGAATTATTTTGGCATAAGTATTTGAAAAATATACCATATTTTGATAAAAACCAAGTAACGGATTTTAAAACTAATCTAAGCTACATAGAATTGAAAATATACAAAATCACTCACTGCTACTTTAATTGTTTAATCATTCCCAAAATTGTATACAATATGGTCTCACATAAGTTCAATTATAAACGTACTTAAATTGAGTAAAATATTTTTCTTGATAATCTTAAAAATAATGGAATCATTAAAAAATGTATGATACATATATATCTGTTACAATAAAACCAAAAAATTGAACCTCACCGATCCGTTGGATGAAAAGTGACTTCAGAACCGCACCGAACCGATCCGGTTCGATTTGGTGCGGCTCGGAAAGCTAAATTTCACGCACCAGCTATACGAACCGGTTCGTTTGACTAGGTCTGGAATGTACCATATTATAAAAAAAAGACATTTTATTTAAAAGTTATAATCCTAATATTTTTTATCCATTCATTGTACCTTATTGAAAATGAGTTTGTACATTTAAGTATAGAGTACGACCAAAGATCATTGAAGAAAGAAAATTGGTTTGAAAGGGAAGGTAAGACGATCAAATCAATTTTCTTTTCTTCAATGATCTTGGGTTGTAAGTTGTAATGGGAGCAATGGGAGTGTGCACTATTGTGTGAGTTATGGCTGGGATTTATCCGATGACTGAATTGTACGTTTGATCTGAAATGAATTGGGTATGAATAACCATGGTACCAATAATTTGGGATTGAAAAGCTGGGGATAAGTTATCGGTATTGATAATTAGGTGTCGATTAACCGTACTTGTGTGCATAATAATCCATTAGTTGTAAATAAAACATGAATAAATTTACTATATTTAATGGTTACGATACAATAAAATATAACAAAGGAAGTTATTATTATATATTGATATTTTATTTTCACTATAAATATTAAAATTGCTTATCAAATATTATGATTGCTTAAATAATAAAACTAATATTAATATTATATTCATATTGGAGCCTAAATTTTTAAAAACAATGGTGAACTTTTAAAATTTCAATTTATCATCTTTTTATTTTGTTAGTTTGTATATATGCATTAATTATGGACCAAGTGGTAAGCCAAATGTAAAATACAACATGGCTCCGGTACGAGAAAATGGCACTTTTTTCCCGTCTAAATGGACCAGATTGCATTGCTATCTCGTTATGCCCAAGGATTCCGCCGGTATATCTTTTTGCAAAATTGCACTTTTTATTGGCAACAATTTTTTCTATATGGAATGGACATGTAATAATAATGCAAGAATAAAATACCTTAAAGTTACAGATAATAATATTTATTATATTTACGTAGATTTGTAGAGGCTTCAGTCTTCTCTCTCATTACAATATTGTTTATAATTTTGGTAAATTGGTAAATTTCAATAATATAGCAATATACAGAGATTTGTACTTGTAGGTATAATTACAGTTCATTATTATGGAAACTTTAAATTATTTTACAGTTAATTATGAAAGCACTATGGCCGAACAAGCGGTATAACTTGAAATTTTAGATTCTTTTGGTTGGGTTCAAAGTGAATGAAAATTTTATCTTGCATAAATTGAGCTTGCATTCAAAACCTGATCGCCCAAGCATGCCAAGGACTACAATAAGTACTAAAATATTGGTTGCCACAGTTATAATAATTATCACACAAACCACTTTGTCTCCAAGTTCTTTAATTATTTCCTTAAAGTTAACATGACATTTAAGATTGGCTAATTCTATGGGTTCGAGACAAAATGAAGTCCTAATATCGCAATTTTTAGCTCAATTCCATTCGACACCATAAGATGCGATGTAATAAATACTAAGAAGACTACTATTATTAGTATTATTTTGTTTCCAATGATGTTTATCCCTTCATTAATTTGTGAACCTGCCTCTTTTATTGCTTCTCTTATCTGTGATCCTGCATCCTTGATTCCCTCTCTGATCTGCAATCCGGCTTCTGCAATAGACCCTCTCAATTGAATTCCAATTTCCTCAATCGATCCTTTTAATTCAGTTCCGATTTCTCTGATGACGCCTCTAATTTCCGTTCTAGTAATGTTAATTATCGCTTTTGAAGCGGATTCAAAAATTGTCTGATTTGTCATCCCGATTTCTCCATGTAACTCAACTCTATATAAATAATAATATAAATTAATGCAATTTAAGCCAACTTATTGTGATTTTTTATCTAAGGTTGTGATATTTTTAATAAATCTCGTTCATATAAATACGTACAAAATATTATTTTCATTTTACCTTTTGCTTGGCCAAGAATAATTTTTCCCTTTGTGATTTGCTCAGAAAGTTTTGGAGATTTAGGACAACACTGGAATTCCTGTCAAATAATCACATTAATTTAAAAATGCTCTTCTTGTTGTTCTTACAATTGTATTTAGGTAATAAATAACTAGATTGTACTAATGAACAAAATACATACTAATGTGTGTACCTAATATGTATTTAATTTTTATTAATAAATATGAACATACCTCTGAAACTCCCCTTCTTGTAAATATTGCACAAAGTAACAAAATTACTGTCAAAACCCCCATGATGACGACTCTCTGTGATAAATATAAAGTTAATATTCAAAAATACTATGCTTCAAGCTCGTTAAATTTAATTATTTAATTAATGTGAAGCGGAGGAATGGATGGATAAATTATTGATATGAGAGGTTAAAATTACAATAGTTTATGTAGAAAAATAAAAGATATCATTTAATTCATTTGTTAATCAATGTAAATTTTATAGATGTGTATGTATTATACGTATACATATTCTTAAAGCATTTTGTAGATAGTATATTGACATATTAAATATGAATGGATTTTGTAATTATTTGTGAGGCTTACTTGAATTTTATCAATTTTCTTCTTTTCATGCTTAATTAAAATGAGGCAAACTGGAGCATTTGAAGGGTAGTAATTGTGTGATAAACACATTATATCAGTAAATGGAGAGGTAACTAAACTCCTTTCAATTTGTGTATGAATGAATCTACTACAAAGATTAAAATGGAATATTCAAGTATTCATGATTTACCCGCAATGCATACTACTATTAACATATGATAGGTAATTGTAGTCTAATTCGTAAAAAATATAAGTACATAAATATATAAATAAATATGTATATCCTAGTAATATTTATAAAGTACTTTAGTTATATACTTACATATACCTACCGATAATGAACGAGTAATGAATAAAATAGACCTTTAGTAAGTAGGAGTAAGTGAAATATCATTAATAGGTATAAAACCTTTGTTATTATTAGTACTGGTACTGATTTAAGTAGGAAATGGCTACATACAGGTATATAATTTTGAATTGTAAACACCCAACCACTTCCAATCGACTCAATATATAGGCAAAGGGTCAAAATTCCAAAGGCAAATTTTATTTTTAAAAGCTATTATTTTTAATAACTTCAGTTTTACAAAGTACAAGTACTTTTTTGTACATAATAAATTTAGTTATGAATTTAATTTAAATTTCCAAGTACCTACTAAGGGTATTAAGGGTATGTTCATTCATACATTTTTTACAATATTACAAACATGGTAATTACAAAAGTGTAAAAATAATTTCCCCAAGGGGGTGAGGAAGGGTACTTGGACTCTCCTAAACGATATAGGTGGGGTTCTACGGGTCGTGGGGCTCTGGAGGAAACTTATTGTTATATATAAGAATATGACCAATTTACGTTTTAATGACAAATATTAATAATTTTTAAATTAAATATCTGGTAAAATTTTTTAAATTTATTAACTACTATTTGTTCCTATTATCCTTATCATAGCTATAATTTATAATGAAGTTGCAAAGAGAATTAAAAACTGAAACCTTCTCAAGCCATCAGTCGGAATTCAAAAAGTATCTAGATGCATTCTTTAATAATAGGAAAGTGTTTATCAAATATTTTAAACAAAAATGTTTAGTATATAATAAGTTGACTTGATCAAATATTAAGTAAATAGTCCTATCAATTAAACTGATTTTAAAATTAAAAAATTCTATATATTTGAGTTTTTACTTAATTTATTTCCTAATATTAAACATCATTTTACAATTTAAATTTTGGATATCAGTAATTATCCATTTTCTCCGAAAATATTTGAAATAATTAAAAATTATTAAAATATATAAGATGTAATTGTAATACACAATTGTTTGCAAACAAATTTAAATTAATTGTAAAATAATCTTCTTCTAAGGCGTTCTAAAGTTATCAAAGCAAGGATTAAATTAATTGAAGATTTTATCGTTATTAAAATATTGTTAAAGATATTGTACGGTGACCCCTAGAACGGAGCTTCCATTAAACTCAATTATTGTAATGCTTCTGTAAGTGAGAAGCTTTAGAAAATTTGTTTAGCTAATTAATAAAGTCATAAATGTTTTATTCAAAACATTAATACTTTTTATTCATTTAAAACTTAAAAATTATTAATGTGTTATTTGGATATTAACTTGATTTGACATAATTAAAAGAATTATTTTATTCGTATTAATAACTACATCATGAATCATGATGAATTTTATAATAGTTTTGTTAGTTTGATTTTAAATAAAATATCACATTTTCCTGTTCAAAATCAATATATCGATATATTTCATTTATAATATTAAAATGTTATTGATAGAATAAAATTTATAATTTAACCCGTATTTGTGAAATATAAATCACGTACAAAAAAAGCCTGCGTTGTCATCAAAGTCGAATGCCAAATTCATAAAAATACTTTTAAAATAAAATTGTCTACTTAAAATAATTGACAATTCCATTTCAAAATAAACTTATTATTAAAAATTAAACTATAAAAGTATTTATAAATATTTAACTTAAGGGTCGTTATTTATTGCGGTATTAAGCTTACATGCTTAACATCATCAATTAATCTGGAACGTGTAAATCCAAACACAGAAATTCTCAGCGTCAGAAAATCAATTCGAATTAATAAATTATGAATGAACTTTAATAAATGAACGACGCTCATTTTTGTATTTTGAGTTTTGAGTTTCAAGCGCACGAACAAGCAAAAAATTCTTTTATTCATTTATATTCATTATTACCTGCCCAAGTATGATAACGATGGGGCAGGCCAAAGTGTTTTAGAATGAAAATTGGAATAAGGTGGAATATCTATTCTCTATTGCTACTTTTATTCTCTTCTATTCGTGGTATAAATTTCTGGCCAAAGTAAGTTTTAGTACTTTTGCGAAAATCAAGAATAGCGGAGAAATAAAAGAATATGCTATTCTTTCTTATTCTTTGGGAAACATGAGACAATAAATCGTGGAATCTGAATCCGCTACAATTTCATAATTATTTAAACTAAAAAGTAAAAACAATCTTCGACGGGGGATTCTATGGCTTGCTCTTATCTTCAAAGTCAATTCTCCTGGAAATATTTTTAGTATTTATAATGAAAATAACTTTTGTTATAAATATAGAACGGATTTATATGTCGTATCAACCCCCAAAATATGTATGCAATATGCCGTTAAAAAACGGCCAAATATGCAAAATATGTCGTTATATTCTTTATATGTAAAATATTCTAAAGTATGTAAATTTGAGAAATCATACTGAAATCAAGGGTTATATTTTACATAACATATATAAATATATAATTCTATTAATTTGAATCTTTTCTAAGTGCAATTTTTTTAAATTTATTTCATTATTTAATAATGTTAACCCAACCCATGCTTGGTGTATACAAATTGAGTACTTTAGTAAACAAGTAAGCATACATACCTCCATCTGAATTAATTATGTTCAGTTCTTTATTTTTGAAGATTGGATTGTAACGATAATTTGTATCGTAAGTGGTTTCGGCAAATCAATCAAAGGTTTAATCAATATGTTGTTATTGTCCTTATTGTATCTATATTATATAGGTATATCATTTTAAAACTATAAAGCATACAAATTCATTTAAACATCGATATATCATATCATATTAATGAATAATGAATTTTAAAAACAAAGTGTAAATAAAGTACTCTACTCAAATTCCCTAGATAATATACCTATATTGATTAATGTGGTTTAAAAACAAGCACAATTTGCTCCATTAAATCAATTTAAATATTAAAATCTTATTATTTATTATACATAAATTATTTAAGTTGTCAAAAGTTGAAAAGTTAAAAAAAGTATATATTAAAAATGGATTTTTGTCGACTAATCATTCTTTCACTTTTTGTTGGATTGATCAATGGAAAATTTACGGAAAATTCCTTAAAAGGTAAAGTCGGAATTTAATTTCAATTAAAATAACAAATTAAAAACAATTAAAATTAAATAATAATTTAATTAATAATCTAGTTTTTGGTGGAATTTCTGAAGATTCCTGTGGAGCTCCCGACGAAGATAATATTTATTATTTCCTCATTGATTCCTCCGCTCCAGTTCCGGCTGGTCGAATTCATCTTTTAACTGTCCATTACGACGGCCAACGCCAAATGGTCGTCACAACAACGGCGTTTTACAACGAATTGAACCAATTAAAAAACGTTGCTCGTAACGACACCTTCCGACGTCTCCCTTGCCCTGAATTGACAAATCTTCAAACAGATTGCGAAAAAACATTTCAAATGACAGAGGAACAAAAGACTAAATCTGGTTGGACAGCGTGGGACCGCGGCCACGTGACTCCAATCAATCCAATGAGATTCTCTGAAGACGCCGCGGCAAATACGTTTTATTGTGTTAATATTGTGCCACAGGAACCGTTCACAAATCGTGAACCTTGGTTCGTTGTTGAAAATTCAACACATCAATATTTAAGAACCAACCCGGGTTTTGTCATGACTGGAGTTTGTGAAGATGATAATGAGATAGATGGCGCTACTGCGGAGAACTATAAAGTGCCAACGTGTTTTTGGAAACTTGTTTGTTACAAAGAAGAATTAACTGGCATTGAACGGGTTGTTGGCTTCATTGGGAACAATTCTTTGTTTCATCGAGATTCACAAGCAGAAATGAACAAAAGAACTCAAGAAACAATTTTGCCAAGAATGCAACATGAGATTTTGGCTTTGGCCAATCCAGGTTTAATTGCAAAAGCTTGGCAAGACGCTTTTGATTATTTGCCTGACGGAAGAGGGGAAGAGATTTTGCCAAATCCTATTGAATGCTTTAATGCCCAATCTGTTCCTCAATCTGTAATTAGCGAATGGGTTCAATTTATTAAAGATAATCAATCAAAAATTAATTTAGACAAATGATCCAATTTTAAATATCTGTCTTTATAGTTTTAAGCGTTGAATTATGTTTTAAATTGGTTTTAAAGTACTAAATGTAATTAATAATTAATGTAAATTAATTGTAAATGTTTATAAAAATTAGTCCAAACCATTTACTATAATATTCATTTATAGTAAATATTCATTACTATAAATAATTAAACGGTAAGTTTACAGCGGTAATTATTTAAATGGAAAAAGATTTGATAATAATGCTGATAATTTTAATTGAATTGACATTTGCGTAATTTGCAATTTTAACAGACAATTGCTTAAAAGTCAAAACAGGTGTTCATCTATCAGTCAATAAATCATTGAAGATAAGATTTAATTTCAATTTAATTTGTTCAATATATTTTTATATGTTATAAACATTAGTCAATATGTGGTTTGCGTAATTGATTAATCTTGATTGAAACCTTATGATTAATTACGTAAACAAATCCCTTGTCTAAATGTCAAAATGATTACTGGATTAATAAACTCTTAAACTTGCATTATTCTATAAATCTCTCGTTAAATCACTCTTACTCTAAATCACACAATAATCACTCTAGCTTAACTATCTTTAAAACAGCATAATTAGCAATTAAAATTCAATATGAAGGAAATAAATTTTATTGTATTTTTATTTTTAATTCATTCCGCTAAATCGAGCGTTATTGTCAAAACCCCAGAAAAGGGTGGTAAGTTTTTTTTATTATTTTTGTTGTTTATTTAAAAAATAAACTCGTAAATGTTTCTTATCTTCACTACATAAAGTTAAATATCTTTAAAATATTTATTTTATTATTATTAGCCAACGTTAGCGATACTTGTGGAAGTCCTTCAGGAAATGTTTATTATTTTAACATCCCTTCAACTTCACCTGTGGGAAGTATCAATTTGATTGTAATGCATTATGACGGAAATCGAAAAGTTGCCCAAACTTCAACAGCCCTTTACAATTCAATGAACCATATTCAAAACGTGGACAGAAAAGACAATTTCAGACAGACCACGTGCCCAGAATTGAGCGGGAAGCAAACCGACTGCAAAAACACATTTAAAATGACAACTAACCAATCGAATAAATCTGGATTGACTGCCTGGGACCGCGGACATTTAACTCCTGTTGATCCGATGCGATTTTCTGACTCCGCAGTTTCGAATACTTTTTATTGTCCAAACATCGCACCACAAGAACCTTACACAAACCAACAACCGTGGCGTTTTGTTGAAGATCGTTGTCATAGTTATTTAAAAAATATTCCAGGGTATGTTATGACTGGAACATGCGCAGCAGACAATAACTCAGATGGCGCCACTGCGGAAGGCTATAAAGTGCCAAACTGTTTTTGGAAACTTGTGTGTTACAAAGAGGGCGGCACTGGCACGGTAAGAGTTGTTGGATTCATCGCAGATAATAAACTGATTAGCAAAGATTCAACGTCAGAGAAACAACAAAGAACGGTTGATACAATTTTGCCAAGACCACAAAATGATATCTTGGCAGTATCTAGCCCTCTTAGTAAAGCATGGACTGACGCAGCAAATTATTTAAATGATGGAAGAAACCAAGCCAATTTGCCTACAGCTAGTCAATGTACAAATGCAAAAACGGCGACTGCTGCTGTTATCAATGAATGGAAAAATCATATGAGTAAAATTCGTTCATTTTATGCAGATGAAATTATAAATGATTTTATTTATTAATTTAATTTTATTGTTTTATTTAGTTCAATAATTATTCAGAAAATCCAAATGAATGTTTTATTTAATGTTGTGTGTAACAAAATCCTTAAAGGTATTGGGTCAAAGTCCAGGACGCGGGCCTGTTTCGAGCAACCAACACGAAATTTTTGTTTTTTTTTTACTTTTTTTCTAAAGTTGTTTAGAATGTCGAGAAAAACATTTTCCGACACATTTTGGAAAAAATTGGGTCAGAGAAAAACTGAAAAATTTCCCTTGAGGTTGCCCGAATTCAGGCAACCAGAAAATTTTTCTCGGACCCAATTTTTTCCTCCAATGGTAAACTCATCACCCTCACCATGGTGAAAAAAACAAAATGACCAGAAACTTACCACCTTCACCGTGGAACCTACACCACCCTCGCAATGGTGAACTCACCACCCTCACCTTTGTGAAAAAACCAAATATGCTCAGAATTTTATGGAGAATTTAACCCTCACCATGACACTCCATGGTGAGTTTACCAGCCTCTCACCATCGTGACTCCATGGTGAAATAACAAAAATTTCTCAGAATTTGAATTTGTTGTGAAATTGTAAATATAAGATAACATTTAAAACAATTTCAACATAATTGTTAAAAAACAACTAAGACTCTGAATACAAGGCTAGTGTTGAACTTAGAAAAATTTTGTTGGTTACCCGTTTTGGACCATTATCTACACCCTGATCCCCTGACCGCAACATTGCCCAAAAACGGGCAATGGTTGCCTCTTTTCGGGTAATGGTTGCCCGAAACAGGCCCGCGTCCTGGACTTTGACCGAGGTGGTGAGCTCATTATGGAATGTCATGATAATGGTTAAATTCTCCATGAAATTCTGAGCATATTTGGTTTTTTCACAAAGATGAGGATGGTGAAGGTTCGATTATGAGGGTGTTGAGTTTCTGTTCATTTTGTGTTTTTTCACCATAGTGAGGGTGATGAGTTTACCATTGTGAGGATGGTGTAGGTTCCATGGTGAAGGTGGTGAGTTTCTGGTCATTTTGTGTTTTTTCACCATGGTGAGGGTGGTGAGTTGACCATGGTGAGGTTGGTAAAAGCTCCATAATGAAGGTGGTGAGTTACCTGGTAAACCCTGCACTCACCATTTTTTCTGTTTTTATATAGAGCTAACTATGGAGGGCCTGATGAAAACTGGTGAATCATGGAGTTTCCTAAGATAACATGATGAGTTTTCATAAAGTTCACCATGGAAAATTGCCTCCATAGTGAAAGATATATTTACATGGAGTGATAGTATATCACCATGGATAATGGTTAGCTAGAGATAGGAAAATATACATTACTTCACCATGGTTAAAACTAAAGGATTATTCTATGGAAAATCCATGGTTCACCATAAAGATTCAATGGTGCACCATGGTTCACCATGGTGAGCCTAAGTCCTAGCCAAAAATATGCCCCATTAGAATTTAATATTTACTGAAATAAATCGATAAAAAATGAAAATATTTTTATTTAAAATTTATTTTATTAAAAATTTCTATAATTGATATCAATAAAATTCCCAAAATATAAATCAAATTGATAAAAAACTGCTTTCATGTATGAAATTCTACATTCCCAACGGGCTGGACATTTTTTTAATTCTCTAATTAAAAATTCGGTCGAAGACCGAATTTTTTTTAGCGATTTTAAAAATTAAATGTCAATCTGTTATATGACGATAAGTATGTGACGAGTAAGGGGATACGTGGATGATAGTTTAATTAAATAGAGAGGGAATTAAAAAGAACTATGTCTAATTTATTCAGAGTTTAGTGAAAGATTTTTAAGGTTGACACGGGCGTAACTTAATACGCACTGTGAAAGCTGGTCGACAGTACCCGGGGTCCTAGTATCGATGGGCATTTTTATACTCTTTTTTCACAATTATTTTTAGCAAAGTTACAATTGTTTGCGTGTACAATAGAAGGTCATGAACTTTCACTTTCACTAAGATGTG
>JAQGBZ010000798.1:0-11937 GCA_034687125.1 Neelides folsomi
TCCCGTTATTAAATAGCCATTAAGATTATAATTCAATATCCAAGCTATTGTACATTTAGCCAAAATTTACGACTGTTGTTTCTCAATACCAAACATCAATAACACTTATTATATGAAAACAATTTTATAGCCTCCGTTTTTATTTCAACACCAAAGAGTAATTTTTGCTTACATTACAAGTACTACACAAAAAGAAATTTCCAGAATATAAACTGAACTATTGCTTAAGATCAGTTTTAAATCTCAAATATTTTCCAGGTTTTAAGATGGAGGACATGGATTCAACTACAATTGTCGAAATTTCCAACGAACCCCAAGAAATTGATCCTTCAAATGAACCAATTCCAGAGATAACAAATGAAATTCAAGAAATTGAAAAGAAAACAAAAGGGAGCAAGAAAATAGCAAGAAAAGAATTCTCCACTTACGGCCGATTACATAAAATTATTCTCCAAGCACTTATGACCAATGGAATTTCTTCAAAGTTTGAAATTAAAAGAATGATGAAAGCTTGCATACATCTCAAACGTATAATTTTTAAATATACAATATATTTAAAATTTATAATCAACTTTTGATTATTTGCATATATTTTACATTAAAAATGATAATTTATTAAAATTATAAATAGTAGTTTTTAATCAAAATTTTAAAATATTTTTAAGTTGAAGGGACCGAAGAAGGATTTGAGTTTCATGATTTGGCACAAGTTCTTGTTGAAATCAATAAGCGGATCAGGGATTTAAACTGTAAAATTGAAAAAGCTTGCCATGAATTTACAGGAGAGTATTTTTATATTTTTGCCTTGACTGAAGCAAATGTTATTCAATGGTTTGAAATAAATAATTATGTAACAATTTCACTATTTCATATCTTCACCCTAATAATAAAAAATATATAATTAAATTAAAAAAAATTAATTATTTTATTAATTTTTAAGCGCAAACAACATATTTAGCAAACAAGAAAATGAAGTGTATGAAATGTTGTTTAACAAATTTCTTGAAAGTGAGAATTTTTTAATTTCTCAATTTGATATCCTCACCTTCAACTTCTCCTTCAAAATTGGGCCAAACGAATCTCAGAGGATGGAAATGGAAAGGATAATAAACAAACTTATTGCGTGCCACTACTTATCTTATTTTGATGTATTTATTGAATTATAAAATTAATATCTTTCAAAAAATAATAATAATTATCGTCGTTTTTCATTAAATTTAAATAAATTCATTGTAATTTGGAAATTTAACAAATATTTTAATGCATACCTATATAACATGGTATTTAAGGAAGAATATCTTACGTTTGGAGTGAGAACTTTAATTGAGTTCGAAAGTTACTTCATTAAAACATTCGATGGTTTATTGGTGACTTGTGCAATGTGCAATAAGACCATTCTTCATGTAATCGATCAAATTAACAATATTCGACAAAATTATACATAATTTATAAAAGTTATTTTAATAGATCAATTATAATAACCAATGGACAATTAATTAAATTAAAATATACTTTTCAGAGTGTGCAGTGCAAAGAATGTGGAGTTCACGTCCACCGTTCGTGTTTAAAAAAATATATGGAAGCAGGGGCAAACATGTGCATTAACCATGCATGCGGGAAAATTTGGATTGGAGAAAAGTTCATGATAGTTAGACTAAAGGAAAATACCTTTCCTTGTATTTGGCACAATTTAAAATTTGATTTATTCATTTTTTATGATTTAATCTGAATTTCTAATTAAATGATTAAAATGTTATTTAATCTAGAATTACATATTTAAACTTTGTAATTATTTCAAATTTCTAGATAAGGATGTAAACGAAGTGACTCCTACTTTGGAAAGTGGAAAGAAAGAATGCGACGAAGCCAGTTCTTCTAAAGCGAATTAATTTAATTTTATAATTGTTCTGTTATTCAAACTATAACATTTCGATGAATAAATATTTATTCAATTCAAAGAATGTATAAATAATAAAAATCACAAAAGAGATTTTAAATTATTTAAATCAAATATACATTAATTGATTAATTGGAAAACACCCGTGTTGGGTACATGTGTTTTTCTAAAATAATAAAATAAAGGATTAAATGAATTAAAAATTTATTACAGAAATATTTTATAAAATAATTCAATGTACAAAAAAATGTTAAATAAAACTAATCTTATTCACTGAACTTTAATCCTTGGACCATTTTATCACAAGCTAATAAACCCTCTTTATTTTAAGACAATCCTTTAGCTTCAGGCATTGGCTTGGGAAGGGAAAAATGGACAATAGTCTGACTTCGAATTCTTATAAATAATACTTATATTAAGGAGCGACACACCAATTTCACAATTCAAATATATTTTCTCGGGCTTAAAGTCAATTTTTATATTAATTCATTTCCAAATATCATAAAATACATTACATTCAGACAGCAGAAAAAGAAAATAAAAAAATGGATTACTTTAAAAATGCGTTATTCACCTTATACAATGAGCTAAAGAAAATTTTTAAAAGGTAGGAAATTTTAATAATAAGTTTTTATAATGCATTTAACTTATTGCAATACCTATACAATAGAGTTTAGATATTTTTAATTTGAAAGTGTTTATAGTAATACTTAAGTAGTAGAACTTCATTAATTAAATACTATGTATAGAAACCTCACACCCCATCATTTTTGTTTATTGCTTTTATTTATATATTCTTTATATAAAACTATTTTTAATGTAATAAATTAAATCGGAACGATTTTTTCAATGCATCCATAAAACTATTTCTAGGTCCATTGACATTCCCACCAACATGGTAAAAATGTGTAATGGGGTAAATATAAATAGGTATATAATTGGATATACCTTATATACGTATAAGTAATTTTATATAATATCAGTGTGTAATGGTAAGATATTTAACAATAGAAATAAACATAATCGGATTTCAGGATTATATTTTATTAATAATTTTACAATGTTAAATAAATTTAGGAGAGACTTCTCTCATCTGAGAAACATGACTGCCATGGTGGGATTCGGTCATCGATTTGAAATGGAGAGAGGATCAGAGGCATTACTAAGACAAAATCGACGCTTAAAGATTGCTCTTGCTTTTGCAATAGGAGCTATCGTATCTCTTATCGTCATCATCGTCGTCATTATTTTGGCAAGATCAGATATATAGGCTTAGGTTTTACCGTGTTAAGGGTATGTTTATCCTTTGAAAAAATCCCTTGGTTTTTATATACAATTTATAACTAATTTTAAGTGCTTATTTGGCTAATTTCATGATTAATCGTTAATTAAAGCTAAACAGGGATCTTTTTTAAAAAGTTAGCCCGTGCGTTGGATAAATAGATTAATTATTTTTCTTTTAATTAAGTATATGTAAGCTATATACCTGGCCAAACATTGCTAGCGCATTTTACCCTAAAAGTTTAAGTGGCTTTGGGGTGTTTTTAAGTTTACTTAAATAATTTATTTGAAAAACGAGTCCGTTCGGTAATTAAATGGTGCAATTCTCTATAAGATTAGTGTTTTCTTTATTTGAAACGACTTTGATTAAAGGGTGAATTTTACCCTCGCGTTAATTGTCTTTAACATGTAAATAATTCTGAAGTTAGGGAAATGTCCCTTTAAGGGGAAAAGTCAAGGGGAATATGATATTAACCACGATTAATCATATTACCAATATAACCATAATATAGTAATATGACTAGGTAATATAATAATATGAATTTATATTTTGTTTAGGTTATGAATTACAAATAAATTGTTTTAATTCTAATTACGATAAAAGCAATATGGATTGCAAGTTTTTCTTGTATTGTACAATACTATAATTATTTTTTGTTAAAGACCCAAAAATGCTTAATATTATTATCACTCTTTTTACCAAAATATTTTGTATACCGATAATAATGATGAATGTGCTAAATCTGAGTTAAAGGAAATTGACATTGTGAGTAAATTTAAAGGAAAAGACAAAGATTTATTAATCGATTTGCGTATATTTACAATCTTTTGAGTATTTATCCGGTAGCAATTAAGATGCAAAACATACAGCAAGAGCAAAGACAAATCAATGCCATAAATCCATAAATGACGAGAAGGAGAACAAAGAAGAAGAGAAAAAGGGTCTCATTACAATAATTGTTGCTCCATTCACTCACAAAGTCCACATTTGCGAAATTGGTGAAGATCACGACTGAAGCGTAAATGAGCCAAACTGTGAGGGCGAGTCCGAGAAAGCAATTTAAAAACTTTACACACACCGGCACTCGTTTGTCCTTCATTATCCAACATTGTTCAGCCGAGCCACCCAGAGTTCTCCCGAGGAACAAACATCCACCCACGAGGAGAAGAACGGGGATGTCTGTTGAAATGAGACAGTTGGGCTCATCAAGGTAAACCGCTCCGACCACGATCATCGCAATGGGAATGGCATTGAGGACGGCGATGACAACGGTGAAGGCAATGGAGCTGGCCAAAATGACCCAAGCGCCGTAAAGACAACCGAATATTCCATTTGAGTTCTTTTTGTTCTCTCGCATACGTCCGAGAATTCCTTGTTGGTTTCTTCCGCTGTCCTCCATTTGGTTCCTATACAATTATTATTATAATATTTCTTTTAAGGGCACTTTTATATTTATGTAGTATATTTTACTATCCTTGGTAGGTATATATCTATTTTAATATATTAAATATTATCATATTTTTAAATTGGAATTATTATAAAAAAATAATTTAAAATTTTATTCTCAAAATTCTAAGTCATAATAATGATAATAATCTCATAATAATGACAAATTGAATAAAGTGAGAGCTTACTTATTTCCTGTTTATACTTGAAAATTTGATTTGACAATACGTATATACAGTATAAATTATAATATTATATTAAGCCAATTTGTATTTAATCATAAATATTAACAAAAATTTTACATTACAACCTTATTTAAAGTTTTATAATTAGTTTTGACACACATTGGTTTCTGTTTCTACAGAGAAAATAGAGATACCCATGTTTCTTTGAGAGTTTATTGTATTATAAGTTGTATTATAAATATTATATTGTTTAAATATTAATATATTTTCTATATTTAATATACATATTAATTTTAATAATTTTGTATATTAATTTTAATTAATCAATTTCAAAATATCTTTAAATAGAATTTAATTAATATTTATATTTATTAATATTTAAGATTGGAACACCATACTTACTTTTGTTCTACTGGATTATATTTGATCGATAAATTAATTTTATAAAAAGATTAATTTTAGCTGAATAAACTATCAAATTCTCTCATTTTAATTTAACTCGTTTAGTTGTAAATATCTTTAATATACGATAATGTATTCAAGAATGAAATTTAAATTTATAATTAGCATAGTAGAATTAAAGAGAGGAATGAACTAAAGAGAACGACGAGTAGGATTTTTTTATTGGAAAATATTTTAGCTAACTTGAAAAACATGGTAAGCCAGATTGACACACAGTTAAATTAATGAAGACATTTGAACCAACTGAACCAACAAACAACGACGTAACTCAACGCTAAGCACTGCATTTTTCACATTTTTTCATGAATCTGCAAATTACAACTCATCTCATTTACATTGTTTAAACCAATTAATAATATTAGCATTTATGTTGAACTATAAATGTAAGTAGAAAGTACACATGCATACATACGTATGGTATTACATTACATACTCATGTTTGTAGTTGTGTTCCGTATTGGTATTGGAATATGTCCCTGCTATATAGACAACACAATCTACCTAATCATCATAAATACAACATAGAATTATGAGTTAACATTATGATTATGAGTATCATCATAATTTAATTATAATTTATAATAATCATAATCATATTATACTTATACTAGTACTTACACCCAAGGCTAATGTGTACAATAAAACATCACATATTTAATTATGCTAAAATAAATTATTTAACTAGGGAATTTCTCAAAATGTGAATCATCCAGTAATTGACACTTCACATGTCAAAGTGTAGCTGGAAAAGTTTTACTCCCAAAATGAGCCCAAACTTCACTCCAACCCTTTCTTGAACTCCGATGAGTTGAAATCCCAATTTCATGTGCATTTCCACACTTGGAGCTCCCTCAGGATGATCGACAACTCGGCAAAGAATGGTTTTGATAATGTTGGTTTCTTTGGCTTGTTTCAATAGCTCTTTCATCAAGGCTTTCCCAATCCCCTTCCCTCGGTGAGAATGATGAATGTAAACGGCGGATTCGGCTGTGCGATCATATCCTTTTCTCGGAGACCACGAATACAATCTCGCCCACCCAATTACTCCATTGGAGTTGGAATCTTCAGCCACGAGGATGGGATGGATATCCTTTCTCGAATCCCACCATTGAGCAATGTCGTCCTCAGATTTAGGATCTGAGTCGAAGGTCACCAGGCTTGTGGCAATTTCATGGTCGTAAATATCGAAAATTCCTCTCAAGTCGGATTCTGTAGCATGGCGAATTTTCATTTCAATTGTCTATCTATATAATTTTTTTAAAACTTAAATTGTGAATTTAAATTCAAGTAATTTAAATTTATAAATATATAATTACAGATTAAATATGAAAGTTGGATTTTTTAGATTTTCAGATTAATAAAACTTCCTCACGCAAGTCTCGTTATTTACTAAAATATAAGTGTATTAAAATGTGGTGTAATGAGCTATAATGGGAAAGATTTAAAATTAAACCTTGATCTTTACTTGATAAAAAATATGTCAAGACCAAACCTAACTCCTTATTATTTTTATTAAGATTAATATATCCACAAACTCTTATTCTGATAACCTTTTATAATATGCACACATACATATACAGTATATTACTTATAAAATAATGTAATAATAAATTGTTAATTACTATACTAGGCATATAAAATAAATAATAAATAACATAAATATCTTACATTAATAATGAAATACAAAATATATTTTTTTATTAATTAGGCATTTTGTAATTTAATTATAAAACGTGCATCACAGGTTTATTAAATTAATTTGCTGTCCAATAAAGCCAATAATACATAAACTTTGTATTAAATATTTTCATTTTATATTGCATTGCCCATTGTCGTATGTATTATTGTACCTAAGTATGTATTGTATTGCAATTGTTTGTATTTTGATTTTCCATTATCAAAGTACCCCAATGGAAATAAATCCATCTCGAGGGGAATTCCATGCACTGACTATGATTCTGTAGCGCGGATTGAATTTCTCACTTCACATTCACAATATCACAATTCACAAAGTTGAGTTCCCAAATCCAAATCCCATCTCGACCTCGCGTCGCCGACAAACTAATTTTCCATAATTTAATTTCAATTAAACTGGTTTAACTTCGTTTGATTTCATCGGTGAAGCTGAGTGACCATGAAAGAGGATTATGGACTCGGAGAGCTGTTGCAGTCAGCGGAGAGATTAACGGCCGAAATCGAGTCTTCAAATGAACTTCCAAGAGTTCACCGGAACTTGAGGCAAATCGTCGAGGCTGGACAACTCCTTTTGCACAAATCTTCACGAGCGGATCCCATTCCAGATGCATCAACTAAGGCGTAAGTACATAATTATTTTTTTAATTATCTTTTAATATTCAAATATTTACATCTTAATAAATAGAATTTTTTTATATAATCTAAATTACCATTTTAACCATTTCAGAGCAATTTTTCTTGGGTCGAAGGGAGTTGACATTACCAAATTGTCATACACACTCGATCCACTTAGCATTTCTCAAGGGGCCTGTGAGACTACGACCGAAGGACCAGTCGACATTGACATAGAAGGTTTCTTGAAGATGGAAAGAATGGATGCTTTGTGTTCAGCAGTTGAAGGAGCAAATAAAAATGTAAATTTTATAACGATTTAAATTGTTAATTCAAAGTTAATCTTAAACATTAATCAAATATATTAAGGTTTGCTAAATTTTTGTAATAATTTTAAAATGTATTTTAGATGGAAGAAGAAATTGAAGAAAGCATCAGTTTGGCACTTGAGGAAGATTGGCTTCTACAAAAAGAAGAAATCATGGTTTCTTTAACTGGAGCTTTGAATGCTCCTGATTTTGAGGTATTATTTAAATAACGAATTATTTTAGGTAATTCATGGTTACAAAATCAACTGCTATTGAATAATTAATATTATTTTAATGTATGAAATTATTTATAAATTATTATTATAGACTTCATTAACCGAGCGTAAGAGATATGATGGTAGTCCGTATTTAACAAATGATGAACTCACTTATTCACACGAGATTGATCTTTACAACAAGGCTTTGATTTACAATCAGCCAAAGCCGAATTTACTCGAAAAGTTTGAATCAATTTCGAAGAGTTCAACCGACAAGGTAAATATTTTCATTAGTTATTTTAACTCGTATTGCTAGCTAACCCGATGATTATGACTTATGATTAGGTGACATTAAAAACATATATTATTTTCATTATTAATTTACAGAGTGTTCAAGACATGTGGACCAGCGTGTCAGCAATGTTGAGTAATATCCCACCAGACTCCCATGTGGATCCAATTGCAAAGCGGACGAGTCAAGACATCATCAAGCTTCTCATTACTCGAGCAAAGAAATATCTAGAACGAACTTTTTTGGCTAAAATGCAAACTGAAGTTTTCAATAATTTGGGAAGGATGAATTTAGGTATGGAAAATTATTACAATAGTTCTGTATTTTGTTAAATAATTATCTAATAGCAAATTTTAATTTGCAATTTCAATTTTAAAATAAATTGAAATATTGTCATAATGAGAATATTTATTTTCAGGTGGCAGCCCCGATATCATCAACTTCATCAAAGGCTATCTTTCTGTGAAGAATATTCGGAACAATCCAGGGCTCGAATTTGGACCAGGAGATTCAGGACCACTTTGGGCTGTTGTTTATTTCTGCCTTCGCTGCGGAAAACCAGACGATGCGATTCGATATTTGAGAGATTCGATCGGAAACGTGGACTTTTGTGGGCTTATTGAAGAGTATGCGAAGCTGGATGGGGGCTGCGGATCGGGATTGCCGAAAGATATGGAAGCGAAACTTCGATTGGAATACCGCCGTGTTCACAAGAACAATTGTACTGATATCTACAAGAAAGCTGTGTATTGTTACATGGCAGGATGTGATGTGAACGATGATCATTCAGAAGTCGCCAACAGACTCGATGATTACCTCTGGTTTAAATTGGGCCAAATCAGGACAGAAACATCTGACAACCGCTCCGTCCCAGATTTCATTGCCTACCATGATTTTCAAATTCTAATTCTTGAAAAATACGGTAAATTCCATTTTTATCATTCTTGGCAATTTTATTTGTTTTTATGCGAAGTTTACATTATAAATTCTATTTATTTAACTTAATGTTATTTTACAATTTTTTAAATGAATAGTATATTATTAACATTGTTTAATAATAGGTGAAACTCATTTTGATGCATTCAAACTTCCCTTCAATTATTTCCAAGCGTTGTGGCTCACTGGACAATTCGAGGCCGCAATTGAGTTTTTGGCTCGTGTTGGCGGATTGAGAATTCACGCCATTCATGTTGCCATCGTCCTTATGGAAGCAAATTGGCTCATTACTGGAGCGCCCCGTGATGCGCTTTGTAATAAGATTTTGAGATTTTATTTCATAATAACCACAAATTCATATCTTGCAACCTCAATTAAATTGCTATATATATTTTTAATTTGCTTGTGAACTTTTTTAGTGCGGAAAATTGACGGAGATCCACCTGGAATACGCCGTCTGAATTTCACTTCACTTATTGTTCAATTTGCGAGAAATCTTCAAACTACGAATTCAAAAGAAGCCCTCAATTATCTCTTCTTTTTGAGGTTTTTTATAAATTTTTATTTCCACTAATTCTGATTTATCTTATGAAAGTGATTATTTTATATGATTCTTTTCTTCTGCAGGGAAATGAAAGAGAAAGACGGGAAAAGTTTGTTCCATTTGTGCGTGAGTGATCT
Source organism: Neelides folsomi (assembly GCA_034687125.1). Taxonomy (NCBI): domain Eukaryota; kingdom Metazoa; phylum Arthropoda; class Collembola; order Neelipleona; family Neelidae; genus Neelides; species Neelides folsomi. Next base: position 10,015 of record JAQGBZ010000798.1, read on the forward strand.
TGTGATGGAATCTCGCGAATTCTCCCTGCTCTTAGGCACGATGGCTCCTGACGGTTGTAGGAAACCAGGGCTGTTGGAATCAATGGGAATTTCCATTGCTCCTATTGTAAGTTCAAACTTGATCATTTTAAAATCGGTCGTATTATTCGTTTTATGGTAAGGTACAATATTTTATTATCTTTTATTTATTCAGGTTGAGCATTGTGCCCAGGAAGCTGAGAATCAAGGGTTATTAGAAGACGCTGCCATGCTCTTTGATTTGGCATCTAAACATGAAATGGCATTGAAAGTTTTAATTCGCATCATTTCCCTTGCAAGTTAAAAATTTTCAATTAGTCGTTTGGTTATGTCACGTATTTACATACTTTATATTAAATTGGTTTTTTGGTTTTGAACAGGAGTTGAATGAAAACACGAAACCAAGTTCAGATCGACATAGAATTCAGCATTTAGCAATTGAACTCGCCGATCGATATCAACAGAATCCACCGACCGTGTCGGACAAAAACGTCCCAACTACCTTTTTCATCCTCTTGGATTTTCTCACCTTCTACGATGAGTATTATTCTGAAAGACATGATCAGGCTCTTAAGGTGACTTACTTTTAGAAATTTTAATTCATCAATTGTTTCCAGATTATATTTTTTATACTTATTTATACTATTTTTTCTATTATAATTATACTAGATATATTATAATTATTTTTTTAATTTTTATTTATAATGACTTAAATTATTTGTTGATTCATTTCTGTTTATTTATTAGATCTTGGAGCGAATGAAGATAATTCCATTTGAAAGCGATGACGTGAGTCGAGCCGTCACGCAGTTTCACCTTTACAGCGACGAGATTCGAATGAATGTTGCAAGTTTGGTTTTAGCGGCTATGGACATCATCATGACCCAATTCAAGAAATTGAAAAATGAGAGGAAAACATCTTATTTTGCCAATACTGGCTCAGCAGAGGCTCAAGGCCTTGATGAATTGAAGAAAAAGTCCAATGCTCTTCTCACATATTGTGGAATTATCCCTTATTTCATTACGAGCGATGTGTACGCAAAGGTGGCCCAGTTTGATTTGCAGATGAATTGAACTCGTAAAATTTTATTTTACTTCCCATAGATCACATTTAAAATTCCCCTTTGAAAAAGTATGCTCTAATCTAACAATAAATGTAATTGAAGGAATTTCTAATTGGAGTTTTTCTTATCCAATGAAGATGATAATTTATTTATATCAGTGAGATATTTGGGTATGATTACTACAATTTATTCCGTTCATTTTTTTGTAATTCTAAACATCTTTGGTAAATAAAATTTTTGTCAAACTCAACATTTAAGTGTTTCGTGCGAACATTTACATTTAGGTATTTATTTAATAACTGCACATAGGGATATCAAAACATGTATAAAATAACAACAATTTCTATGGATTTTCATATCATTTTCATTATCCCTATGTGCAGTTATAAAGTAAATACTTTGTATTAATAATTATCTGTATATGGCATACCTAAAGTTAAAGTTAATACATCCATTATTTTAGATGTTGAGCTTGTGGGATAAGAGGATAAATGTCTATTGTTTAATTTCTCTTGATGTACTATTTTATTATTTATGGTTGCTTAGTTTATATCGTCGAATTAAAATTACCCATATTTCAATAAGCTAAATTTTAGTTGACATTCATGATGAATCCTTTCTAATATCAAGGAGAACTAAAAATATATTCCAACAAGATTAAAGGATTACAAAAAGGTAGGTTTCCAAAAAGGTAAGCTTTAATTTTAGAAATTTAGTTAATAAATGGTTATGGTTAGGTGTAGGTTATATTTATAAAATAATCTACCGATTTTGTGATTCAATCCTACTACCTTAATATTGGCACAAATGCCAATATTAAGTCATTAAATAATTTAATTTA
>JAQGBZ010000799.1:0-11921 GCA_034687125.1 Neelides folsomi
TTCATTTAGACTTAAAAGTTTGGAACTTATTAAATCAATTACACGATTTTGTAAACGACATAATAATGGACCTTTTAACCACAATTTAATTAACTTTTTACACACACCAAGGAGTATCAAATGTAAATAATCTAATATAAATTGTGAAACCATTCCTATATTTAAATCAATCAAAGGAGAAATTGAAATATGATGATCAGTATTGCATTGATATTTAAAACCTTCATCATTGGCTTTTTCAATCAACTTTTCATCCACAGAATGAGTTGATTTAATCAAATCTGTTAATTTAAATTTATAAATTATATTATAATCAAAGCTTCAAAAACATAAAAATTGTGTTCATATTATTACGTTAATTTTTACGCATAGTACCAATTATACATCGACAAATCGGCATCGTTGAAAACTGTATTTTTCCTTGTTTCATCCTAACATCATTTTGTATGGACCCAATTAATGTTCTTTCAAGAATTCTCCGCACATGGTTTTTGTAGTCAGAGCCTCCAATTGATGAAATTTCTTTAATCTTTAATAAATAAATCTTGTAAACTTGAATTTTGTGTAAAATTTAAATAAAATATGTATGAAATATTTATTAGAATTTTACCACTAAAGACTTATTTCCACTTTCGATAAATTCAATTAAAAATCCTCATGAGAGTTGCATTTCAAATTAAAGATTGTTCCAAAGGTCATGTGTGTTGGAAAAAGAAGATTAAGTTTATTGTTCACATTTGTAACTTCAATCTTAAGTTTTTTAATTCCATATATAAAATAAAATTTCGTAAATTTAATTTTACCTTGAGGAATCTCAAAAAGAAATCCTTGTGCTTCTGCTTCGCTCTCAGTTCTCAATTGTACATCGCCTTCGTTGTTTTCAGCAGTTGACTCAACTTCGGCCAATGGTGATTTTTCAATCTCTGAGCATAAGTTTCTTGCATCCCGGAATGTCACTAAATAATACAATAACTAAATTATAATTTCCGTTTCTAGATATTTCAAAGACATGACCTCTATTAAATTAGCTAAAGCCCCCATCAGAGCAATTATTTAATATTTTCAATAATTATTATACAACTATGAGTCCTTGGACACTTGAAATGAAGTAGACAATAATTGAAGACATAAAATTTGGCCCAAATTCTTAATTATCGTAAATATATATATATACTAAACAAGGACTTTAATCCAAAAATTAACTTCGAAATCGGATATAAAATTTGATTTCCCTTTAAATGTATATATATAAACTTATATTAATAGAGCGATATATGTATATTCTGAGTTATAGGAGGTAGAGTTTTTAAAATTCAACAACTTTGCGACGGTTTACAAGAATTTTGAATATCTTTTGATTAATATTATTTCCGAAAGTGCTTTCATCCACCAAATCTGAACAAATAATGTATGTGAATTTATTGAAAATATTGAGCCAGAAACTTATTGTAGGAGCTAGACTTGATTACCTTGGCCAATATTGATACTTAAAATCATTTTAAAATGTTAAATGATTGTTTAAAGAATCACTAATTTAAAAAATTAGTTTCGTTGGGCATTTTTTCCAAATCCAAATGCTATAAACATTTTAACGGTCACATGAAGATAAAATGAAATAAATCTAAAAGCTTTAAATCTTTCAAAATAATAAAAATTTCCAACCATGAATCGAAGCGGTCGCAGAGCTTTGAACTCCATTTTAAAAATTTGATCGATTTCAGTCTTGGAGTTTTTAAGTAAAAGAAACTTTTTCCAACTTTCAATGACCGCTTTGGATTGGGAATAAGCTCTGCCTCCACAAATAATCATGAATATAATATACATCGGAACAAAACATGATACTAATAGCATAAAAATGTAATGAAAGAGAGTGAGTTGATGAACGAAATTAAAAATCGCACAATTACACATTGTTCCAAATACAATAAGAAATGCCAAGTGGACTGGTATGAAAACTTGCGATACGCATTCATTAAGACTAATACTTTGAATTAAAAGGCAACGGAAAATAAATAAAGAGTGGTAAGGATTTTTGAGAATTTTTTTTGTAAAGTTAGATTTAGCTTGAGGTCTAGAATTAAATAAATAATTCAATTTAATATCAACATTAATTTAATTATTATGGTAATTTTCATATATGCTAATATATGGTACAAAATGGGCTTCTAAGTTCGCGGTATTAACAGTTAATGTTGATTAAAAATGCCCTCATCTTAGAAGCCCACCCTGTACAATAAATTAAATTTACTTTATTTCAGAAAGAACCTGAAGAGGAAAATAAGCAATGATAATTCCAAGGCAAAAAACTACGTTAATCATAGCTATTTGTGAAAAATATAAAAAAAATTGAAATGTTCCATAAATAACAACCAATGTTACAACCAATAATTGATTTAGTTTTAAATATTTAAGAAAGGTAGTTGGATATCTTCTACTAAAAGGATCCATGAAATATAATAATCCAGGAAGGAGAGAAAATATGAAACACAGTGGTAAAATTCTCAATAATTTTTCACTTGTGTCAATCCATTTATTCATTGTAGGATCTGCATATTTTTCTATCATCAAAAAAAATATTTAATATATCATTAAATAATTAAGATTATATTGTGCTATGAATGTAAAGAATTGTAATATTAATTAAAATTTAATAATATTAAAAATAATTAAAAATTATTTTTGTTAAATTAATTAAATAAATAGTTATTTTTAGTTAGTGAGTTATTTTACTCTTAAAATCAATTGCAAAATTAATATAATTCGAAGCTGCCAAGGTAAAAGATTCCATTTTCCATAAAATGTTCCCATGATTTAATGAACAAAGGAGAAAACCCGCGAGGGTTAAAATATGAATTAAAATCTCCACGCCCCTGTCGTTTTGTGCAAAGAAAAGCTGAACAAATAAATATAACGTGTAGAAAAACACGTAAGAAGCATTCAATAACCATAGTTGATAATGCGTTGAATTGTAATTAGGACTAATCAACCAACGTTGATTTTTTCCGTAATTCCAATCAAAGGGGGAACTTTTAAATAATTTTGCCATTTTCACGATCCAACCCACGCATTTGATAGTTTTATTACTCAACATTTTAATATAATATTAAAATATTTCATTTTAAAATAATATAACGTTTTAGTTAAAAATCGTCTATCCAATTTCTTAAGTTTGATTTGCTCATACATTAAAAATGAATTTGTTGCGATCTTGCGATTAAATGTAAAAAATCAATAAAAAGCAATCAAACCTTCATAAAGATATATGTAATTCAACTTTAATAAAAATCTGATTTATACGATACAACTTAATTAACTTATTTACATATTTACTTATAATACATAGTATAATGCATGAGTATGAGGTAGGTACATGATGTAGTAAATTAAAAGACAAAATCTCAATTATGAGTTAAGACCAATGAATTTAAAAATTTAATCAAGTTATTATAATTTATTGGTACGATAGTACAATGACTTTTAGTTACATGGTTTATGAATGAAACCTAAAGACGTATTTCAATTTTTCTATATATTTTTAAAATTTTGGGGTATCTATAACTTCATGACTTGGTTGGGGTAATCATGTTGGGACAAAAAACGGGCAAATTGTACCCAAAAAGAGGCACATGTGCCCAAAAACGGGCACATTGAACCCCAAAAAGAGCATATTGGACCATAAAAATGTGCCACTTTTAGTCCAAATGTGCCTCTTTTTAGACCCAACATGGTTACCCTGAATCATTTCTCTCAATTTGTAAGATCAAAATGGTCGAAACATAGAAAATGCCACGTTTAAATTTAATTATTAGTTAAAAAAATTTAATCTTGTTCGGGTCCAGGCTGCCTTAAAATTACATGCCTTTTTGGGGGTTCATTGTGCCCGTTTTTTGTCCCAACATGGTTACGCCGACCTCATGACTTAATTACTTTCGATCAATCATAAAAATATAGGGAAAGAATCAGAACCAACTTCGCATGCACAAACCAATTTTTGATCGATAAATTATGCATTAAATTAAATACACACACATGCCATTCAATTTATACTGATTGTTTTTCCGAATCCAAATGCAATAAAAACTTTCAGAGCAACATAAAGATAAAAAGAAGTGAATCTAAAAGCTGCGTATCTTTCAAAATGATAAAAATCTCCAACCATAATCCGAATCGGTCGAAGGGCTTTGAAATTCATTGACAAAATTCGATCTTTTTTGGTTTTAGATGTTTTGAGGAGAAAAAACCTTTTCCATGTTTCAATGACTTCCTTTGACTCTGAATAAGCTCCACCAGCAATAATTATTAAAACTAAAATATAGATAGGGATGGCAAACGATGCCAGTGGCATTATGAAGTAAATAATGAATGGAAGTCGATGATGCAAATAAAACGTGGCGTAATTGCACATATTTCCTAATATAATTAAAATTGCTAAATGTCCTGGAACTAAAGCTTCAGCCACACAATCGCAATATCCACTAACTTGGATTGAAATACAACGAAATATCAATAAACTATGAGCCGGATGTTGGAGAATCTTTCGTGTATATTTGGGTTGAATTAGTTCAGGTCTAAATTAATAGTTAGAAATGTCAAATAAACAATTTAATACTTTTTTAATAATTGTCAAATTGATTATTAACTAAAAGGTATCAGTGGATCATTGAATTACAAAAATATGATTATAATAATAATAAACAATAATGTTTTATTAAAATGAATTACCTCATATCATCCAAGATGTCAACAGGGAAAAAACAAATGATGATTCCCAAGCTTAAATAAACATAAATCATTGTTGTTTGGGAAAAATAGAAAAATAGTTGAAACGTTCCATATATGATAATTAAGAGATAAACCAATGCTGGATTTAAATGGAGATTACTAAGAAACATGGTTGGATATCTTCGACTAAAGGGATCAAGGAAATAAAGTAATCCTGTTGGAACTGCAAATAATGAAACAATTGGAACAAATCTTAAAAGCTTTTCACTTTTGTCTTCCCATTTTTTTAATGAAGGATCCACGTAAAATCCTACAAATGAATAAAGTCTTAACACTAAATCATATTTTTTTTATAAAATAACTTTATTTAATTAAATAAAAATATTTTTTATTACTTTTAAAATCACATGAAAATCTTATATAATTTGTAATGGCAATTTTGAATACTTCCATTTTCCAGAAAACATTTCCTTGCATTAAAGAACAAAGGAGGAACGCAGCCACAGTTCCAATATGATATAAAATCTCCACTGTTGTATCATTTTGTGCAAAAAACAACTGAATAATTAAATAAATGGTATAGGCCCAGACCAACGAAGCATTAATGAGCCAAATATAATGCTGTGGAGTGTTGAATGGCGAAAGTGTCAACCAACGATGACCTTTTCCATCTTTCCAATCAAATGGAGTACTGTGAAACAATTTGGCAGTTTTTATATAAAAACCAACATATTTTATTGTTTTGTCGCTCAACATTTCATGAATTATTAAAACTTTATGATATTTTTGATATTTACTCAAAAAATAAATACAGATTTTTCAATAAAATGACAAAAAATTTTCGAGTTAAAAATTTTATATAAAATTTAAATTAAACTCATGGACCTTGATTTTTTCGTTATGTCATATAAAATGCAATGTATTTAATTTTGTAATATGAAAATATAACGCAGATGGAAAAAGTTTTCAACCTTTAAAAAACCAATGGAAAGCAATTAAGAGTGTTTAATCAAAAGAACTAATATTAGATACATGGCATGCAATTTGTATTTATTAAAATTAAAAGATAAAACCTGAGTTTTGGGTATTACTAATAAAGAAAAATCAATTGTTTTTTGTTATTAATGGCAGTAAACGCCAGTGTTAAATTTCACTTTCTGTAATCCCTTATATTTTGTAATCATTTTAATAAATGCAGTTTAACTAAAAAAGGCCGTTGATGACTTCCGTTTCCGGATCCAAATCCACATCAAAGAAACATGGACGTGTTGGCAAACCGGGCATTGTCGTCATCTAATCAAATAACCATACAAAATAATAGAAACATTAATTAGGCAGTTCTATATGGTGTATAAAATGTTAAATATATGAGTATATACGAGTACTCGTACTTTTATCTATATAATTGAATCTCAAATAATTGAAATCAAATTAATGTCTTTATTTATTATACAAGAACTCACCGATCCAACCATTGGAATAATAAAACCTGCTCCGATGCTCGCCTTAACATCTCTTATGGGCAAAATGAATCCTTTGGGAGCTCCTTTGGCATTTGGATCCGCCGTGAAGGAAAGATGTGTTTTTGACATGCAAATGGGCAAATTGGAAAATCCCTGTTTTGTATACAAATCAATCTTATTATTCGCCGCTTCTGACAGTTCAATGTCTTTTGCTCCGTAAATATCTTGAGCAATTTTCCGGATTTTCTCCTCAATTGAAAGATCCAAGTCATAAAGGAATTTGAAGTTTGAGGGTTCGCTTGTGGCACGGATGATTGCTTCTGCCAAATCCACAGCTCCTGCACCTCCCTTAGCCCTAATATTCAAAATCATTAAATCCATTGATTAATTTACAAAATATTAATTTATTTATTAATCGACAAGAAATCGACAGAATTAAAACTAAACAAAGAGAAAAATAAACCTTCAAGAAAACTACAATATGGCAGATGAAGAAACAAATATGTTATTAAAGAAAATGTTAGCTGAAATAACCGACTCTAAACTTGAAATGGCCAAATTAAACAATAAAATCGATAAGATTGAAAACTTTCAACAAGAAATGAAAGTTGTTATCGATAAAATCGTATTTATCGAAGAAAAGCAAAACAATTCAGAATTGGCTGTTAACGACCTTAAGAATGATATTGTAAACATGAAAAAATCTCTTACAACAGAAATTAAAAGTGTTGTGAGAGAAGAAGCTGAAATTCTAAAAAAAATTATCATCATTGGCAATTTTGATGAAAAAGCAGATGTGAGTGAATTACTTGTTCGTCTTTTAAACATTTCACCCATTGAAAGCAAAAGAATAAATATGAAAGAATTGATGTTAAAATCAATGAACAAACGACTTCGTCATCTACAAAAAATATTCCGCGACTAATTCGGATTCATCTTTCACCTGAACAGAGAGATAAGGCCGTTGAAAATTACATTGCATTGAAAGCATCTGGAAAATTCTCTTTTTCTATGCGGAGAGATTATACATACAATCAGAGAAAAGAATATATAAAGAAAAAATGTTAGCTCAATCTGAATCACAATCCAACTCTGACCTTGTAAACACTCGGAAAAGAGGTAGACCAAAGAAGAATTATGAAATAAATACCCTAAAACTCGTCTTCAAAATCAAATACAATCGAAACTTCAACATGAATCCGAAATACTAGAGAACCTTACCGAATATATTACTAAAGAAAAAATAATTCACAAAAATCAATTCGGACTCAGGAACCATCATAACTCGATACATTGTCTCGAAGCATATCAGAATTTTTACATCTCAACATTGATAAAGGAAGTGTTATTTTTATTGTGGTCATTGATTTACGTAAAGCCTTTGACTCACTCGATAGAAAATTACTTATTAATAACCTTAATTACTATGGAATTGATGAAAGTTGGTTCTCAGGTTTCTTGAAAACACATATCAATATGTTCAAAATGGGAATCAAATATCAGAAACTCTAAAATCATTATGGGGTCAAGCAAGGTTCGAAAACAATACAATTTAATCTTTTCATAAATGACATTTTTAATGTTCCAATTAAAAATGAAATAAGAATATTTGCTGACGATTATCTTATTTCTACTTGTAAAATTTCAGATATAACACATTGTCTAAAATCTATCTCAAACGATATAGAATTACTTGTCATTGTATGATAAAAACCTGTTATAATGTAATTACGATAAGTTCGAATTTGTCATTTTTGGATCTAAACATAATGTCAGATTAATTAAAAATATGGATTTAAAGCTAATATCACAAAAACTGTCATTAAGCACCATAAGCTAAGTTATGAACTAAAAATTCTTGGAGTAATTTTTTATTCGACCTTATGATCCCCACATATCTCAAGGCTTTTAAAGCAAATTTATCTTATATATAAAAATATTTATCTATAAAACATTATTTAAATACAAAACAATTATCTCAACTATAAAATTCAATAATAATATCCAAACTCCTTTACGATATAAAGATCTGGGGGAACGCAAACACATGTGAATTAAAAAACAACCAAATTTTTAAAGACATTAGCCCGTCTTATTCTAAATGTTTAAAAATATGACCCAAACTCTAACCAAATAAAAGACTACCTTAAATGGCTTACTATTGAAAACTATTATAAAAAGTCAATACTTAATATAATGTATGAGATGATAAACCCAAAAACGTGTCCTCCCTTTTTTGAAAACTATTTTGTTTCTGTAAATGATGTTCATTCATACCCAACTAGAACAAATCAAGATCTTCACACTTCACACCCAATAATGAATTTGAAAGAAAATCCTTCAAGTTTCAAGGACCTTACCTTTGGAACTCATTTAGAAACAAAATTGATTACGATTTGAATGTACGAAAATTTAATGAAGAATTTCACGAATATTTGCTCAATCTATCTTAATTCATGTCTATAATATAAGTATAACTCTTAACTGTAAAAATATTCCTAATTATATATAAGAAGGTTAACAATAATTACGTAATATCTATATTGCGAAATGTTTTTCCTAAGTTAAAAATTTAGCATTTATTAATATAATAATAATTCCAGATAAGATAAATAATAATGTGTGGTGCTGCACTTTGAAATGAATAAAACTAAATGATAATAATAATATTATTATTATAAGTTACTATACTTAAAGTTTAGTTTTGACTATTCCACAGTTGATTCCCTTACCAATGCTCTGCAACAACTGCATCAAAAGCCCCAGCCCCGATAGACAATTTTATAATCAACTCAACTTCTTTGTCTGTATCATCCCTATACAAACATTTACATTCATTGATATTTACATAACATGGGAGATTAATTATTTGTTAATTACTATTAACTTAATAAAAATCTAGTGTAATGGTAATTATACTTGAATCGATTGATTCCAACCACAACAGGAACACCAAAAACAAGACCATTTTCAATTTGTTTCTTCAAGTTGGAAAATCCTTCTTGGACCATTTCAAGATTTTCCTGAAATTTCCAAAATAAACAATTTCATAATTTTAAACAAAAGTTTTAGTCCCAATTTAAATGTTTTGGGGATTCTTCTGTAAAGTTAAGTAATATCGTGATTTTAATGTGTAATAAAGAAATTGTTTTATATATGAATGACCATACAGTGAGATATTGTTGTGGAATTGGCGTTCCAGGAGTAACTGGAGGACCACCGCCGTGCATTTTCAAAGCTCTGATGGAAGCCACAATTACTACGGCTGAAGGTTTAAGTCCTGAATATCTCGTTTTGATATTCATAAATTTCTCCATTCCTTTCATTTATAAATAACCGTATAAATTATTAAATATTCATGTTTTAAATCATTTAATTATCACAATAATCCTATAGTTTGGTTGTAGTCTGGTCCCCATTTACCCTTACTTGGTAAAAGATACAAAACGATTAAATATCTTCAAAAATAAATTATATGGATATAATATAAGTACATATAATTCTAGTGAATGTAAGATATATTTAATTTAAATATAATTTTAATTGCCAATATCAGCTCCAAATCCAGCTTCAGTCACAACAAATCCTTCGGGTCCAACAAGTTTAAGAGCAATTTTATCAGCCAAAATGGATGAATTTCCATGAGCAATGTTAGCAAAAGGCCCTGCATGGACCATGACCGGAGTTCCCTCAATTGTTTGCATCAAATTGGGTCGAATGGCTTCTTTCATTAAAACCGTCAATGCTCCACTAACGCCCTAAATTAATGAAACTGATTAATTTATGAGAATAATGAAAAAGAAACTGCCATTCAATCTGTAAGATTCTACATTTAAAATGAACTTAATATTATTATTTATATTTAATTCATACGAGATCTTCTGCAGTGACAGGTTGGCCTTTTTTATTAGAAGCCACGACCATCTTTCCAAGTCTCAATCTCATATCCTTCAGATCAGTTGTAAGAGCCAGAATGGCCATTATCTCAGAAGCCACGCTAATGTCAAACTTAGTCGTCCTCGCATGACCTTTTTCAGTTGGTGAAAGCCCAACTTGGATTTCCCTCAAGAAACGATCGTTTGTGTCGATAACTATAATTTTAATCCATTTAATTAAATTGAAAATAAACAGTTCGTTATATTGGATATATGAGGTTTAATAATAATTATGCAATTATCATTTAACTCACTCCTGTTCCATGTAATTGTATCAGGATCAATGTCAAGACGTGAGAAATCAGTGATTTCTTCATCAGTAAAATCATTTGGGTTTCTTTTTGTAATTCCAAGCTTTTCAAGTCTGTGGATCTTTAATATATTAAAATAGTTTTAAAACTTATCCAAAACTTTATTATATAATATATTTATTTATATTTTTGATATATTAATAATAATTATTTGCATTTTAATAAAATAGGAATTACTTGAATCGGAGAGAAATTCCTAACGCCGTTCTTAGAAGGGACAAGTCTTCCAAAAAGCGCTTTGTCAGTTTGCGTCGATTCGTGATACATCCGAGCGTCCAATTGAGCCGCAAGTAAATTATTAGCTGCAGTGATTGCATGAATATCTCCAGTTAAATGAAGATTGAAATCTTCCATTGGAATAACTTGGGCATATCCGCCACCTGCAGCTCCGCCTAAATAAAATTTTAATCATAAATTCATTATATTAACTGAATCTAGATGAAAAAACGTCGTTGCAGATTTAAATGCTCAACATATGATGAGTTTTTGAATTTAATTCTACACCTTTAATTCCAAATGTTGGCCCTTGTGAAGGTTGACGAACACAAGCAAATATATTTTTCTTCAAGTGAGCTCCAAAAGCTTGAGCGAGGCCGATGGTCGTTGTGCTTTTTCCTTCCCCAAGCGGTGTTGGAGTCATTCTGTTTAAATAATCAAAAACTTTTAAATCATTATTAAGAAATAATTGCAAAAAATGCATTTAAGCAAAGATACATTATTATAAGTGTATTATGGAAAAATTAACATACCATTACCATATATAGAAAAATAATTTAATTTACCCAGCCACCACAACATATTTCCCATCCTTTTGACCTTTGAGTCGTTGAACGATTTTGAGTGACACTTTGGCTTTTTTATTCCCATAAAGTTCCAATTCATCTGATCGGATTCCAATCTCTTTTGCCAGCTTGCTTATATCCTTTGGAGTTTGTGAACGGGCAATTTCAATGTCACTATTAATAAAAAAGATTTTAAATTAATAAGTGATGTATAATATTATAATCCGATTAGCAAATTAATAATTTAATTATATTAAAATGTTATAAAAAATATAATTGAATAGTTTTTCTTGATTCTAAATAGTTGCTTTTAACCTCGGCACTTTCCCTAATATTTTTAAAGGGAGTGGACGAAGCGTCCAAGAATCTTTCAAAACAGTAAGAGCTTTTTTAGCTCCAATGACTGTATTCTTCATAAGCATGCAAACAGTCATTGGACCGACGCCTCCTGGGACGGGTGTGATGGCACCCGCAACTTCAGAAACTTCTTCGAATGCGACGTCTCCAACCAAACGCTTCCCGCTTTTCTTACTAGCGTCTAAATGTAATTACCAGTATTTATTAATTACAATTAATTTACTTAACTATCGTCTTACAATCCATTAATTTATAAAATATAATTGATACCTGGGGCTGAAGTAAAGCAGCGGGTGGGATTTTTCAGAACACAGGTCCCTACCTGTCTTCAAAACTTTTAACACTTAATTT